>PVKP010019058.1:0-43164 GCA_004027715.1 Plecturocebus donacophilus | reverse complement strand
ATACTGCAACTTCCCCTGAGCTGAAATGAAAGAAAAGATTTTAAAGGCATCTGGAGAGAAAGGTTAGATCACCTACAAAGGGAAGCCTATCATAATAACAGCAGACATCTCAGCAGAAACTCCACAAGCCGTAAGAGATTGGGGGCTAACATGTAACATTCTTAAAGAAAATAAATTCCAACCAAGAATTTCAAATCTGGCCAAACTAAGCTTCATAAGTGAAAGAGAAATAAGATCCTTTTCGGACAAGCAAATGCTGAAGAATTTTTTTACCACCAGACCTGCCTTACAAGAGCTCCTGAAGGAAGCACTAAATATGCTTTTTTTAAGTGTTCCCCAACCCCATTTCTAACATCATGACGACAGGGTGAAATCCACACATAGAAATGCTGTCCTTGAATATACATGGACTAAATGCCCCAATTAAAAGGTACAGAGTGGCAAACTGGATAAAGAACCAAGACCCACGGGTCTGCTTTCTTCAAAAGACCCATCTCACATGTAATGACACAGTCTTGGAGGAAAATCTACCAAGCAAATGTAAAACAGAAAAGAAGCAGGGGTTGTAATTCTAGTTTCTGACAAAACAGACTTTAAACCGACAGAGATCAAAAAAGACAAAGAAGGGCATTATATGACGGTAAAACATTTAATTAAACAAGATATAACTCCCCTAAATGTATATGAACCCAACACAGGAGCACCCAGATTTATAAAGCAAGTTCTTAGAGACTTTCAAAGAGACTTAGACTCCCACACAATACTAGTGGTAGATTTTAATACACCACTGACAATATTAGACAGATTATTGCAACAGAAAATTAACAAAGATATTCAGGACCTGAACTCAACACTGGATCAAATTGATCTGATAGACATCTACAGAACTTTCCAACCAAAACAACAGAATATATATTCTTTGCATAGCCACATGGTCCATATTCTAAAATCAATCACATACTTGGAAGTAAAACACTCCTCAGCAAATGCAAAAGAACTTAAATCATAAAAACAGCCTCTCGGATCACAGCACAATGAAATTTGAAATCAAGACTAAGAAATTCACTGAAAACCATACAATTACATGGAAATTGAATAACCTGCTCCTGAATTACTTTTGGGTAAATAATGAAACTAAGTCAGAAATCAAGAAGTTCTCTGAAACTAATGAGAATAAAGATACACCGTACCAGAATCTCTGGGACATAGCTAAGATGGTGTTAAGAGGGATATTTACAGCATAAATACTCACTTCAGAAGGGTATAAAGATCTCAAGTTAATAACCTAGCAATACAACTAAAAGAACTGGAGATCCAAGAGGAAACAAATCGCAAAGCTAACAGAAGACAAGAAATAGCCAAAATCAGAGATGAACTGAAGGAGACTGAGACCTGTAAACCATTCAAAAGATGAAGAAATTCAGTAGCTGTTTTTTTGAAAAAATTTATAAAACAGATACACCACTAGCTAGACTAATAAAGAAGAAAAGAAAGAAGATTCAAATAAACACAATCAGAAATGACAAAGGGCATATTACCACTGACCCCACAGAAATACAAACAACCATCGGAGAATATTATGAGCACCTCTTTGCACATAAACTAGAGAATCTAGAAGAAATGAATAAATTCCTGGACACATACACCTCCCAAGACTGAACCAAGAAGAAATTGAATTCCTGAGTAAAATAATAAAGAGCTCTGAAATTGAGGTAGTAATAAGTAGCCTACCAACCAAAACCATAAAACAAACCAAAGGAAAAAACAAACCCAGGACCAGACGGATTCACAGCTGAGTTCTAACAGAGGTGCAAAGAAAAGCTGGTACCATACCTCCTGAAACTATTCCAAAAAACTAAGGATTGAGGAGGAGGGACTTCTCCCTAACTCATTCTATGAGGCCAGTATCATTCTGATACCAAAACCTGGCAGAGACAAGCACACACAAAAGAAAACTTCAGACCAATATCTCTAATGAACATATGCATTGATGCAAAAGTCCTCAATAAAAAACTGGGCAACCAAATCCAGCAGCATAGCAAAAAGCTTATCCATCACAATCGAGTAGGCTTTATTCCTGGGATGCAAGGTTGATTCAACATATACAAATCAATCAATGAGATCATCACATAAACAGAACTAAAGACAAAAACCATATGATTATTCAATAGATGCAGAAAAGGCTTTCCATAAAATTCAGCATCCATTTATGTTAAAAAAAAAAAACTCTCAACAAACTAGGTATTGAAGGAACATACCTCAAAATAGTAAGAGCCATATATGACAAACCCACAGCTAGCATCATACTGAATGGGCAAAAGCTGGAAGCATCCACCTTCAAAACTGGCACAACACAAGGATGCCCTTGCTTACCACTCCTATTCATCATAGTACTGGAAATCCTGGCAAAGGCAATCAGGAAAAGAAAGAAATAAAGAGCATTCAAATAGGAAGAGAAGAAGTCAAACTGTCTCTGTTTGCAGGCAACATTATCTTATATCTAGAAAACCCCATCATCTCAGCCCAAAAGCTTCTTTAAGCTGATAAACAACTTCGGCAAAATCTCAGTATACAAAATCAATGTGCAAAAATGATTGGAAATCCTATATACCAACAACAGTCAAGCCAAGAGCAAAACAGGAGCAAATTCTTATTCACAATTGCCACAAAAAGAATAAAATACCTAGGAATATAGCTATCTAGAGAGATGAAATAACTCTACAACTAAAACGGTGAACAATTTTTCAGAGAAATTAGACATGACACAAACAAATGGAAAAACATTCTATGCTCATGGATATGAAGAATCAATACGTGAAAATGGTCATACTGCCCAATTAGAGCTTCAATGCTATTCCTATTAAACTACCACTGCCATTCTTCACAGAACTAGAGAAAGCTATTTTAAAATTCATATGGAACCAAAAAATGAGCCTCAAAGCCAAGGCAATCCTAAGCAAAAAGAGCAAAGCTGGAGACATCATGCTACTCGACTTCAAACTATACTACAGGGATACAGTAACCAAACAGCGTGGTACTGGGTACAAAAACAGACACATAGACCAATGGAACAGAACAGAGAACTCAGAAATAACACCACACACCTATAACCATCTGATTTTTGATAAACCTGACAAAAACAAGCAATGAGGAAAGAATTCCCTATTTAATAAATGGTAGTGGGATAACTGGGTACCCACACACATAAGATTGAAACTGAACCCTTTCCTTTCACCGTATACAAGATTAACTCAAGATGGATTAGACTTAAATGTAAAATCCAAAACTATAAAAACTTGGAAGACAACCTCGACAATACCAATCAGGACATAGGCACAGGTAAAGATTTCATGACAAAGATGCCAAAAACAATGTCAACTAAAGCAAAAATTGACAAATGAGATCTAATGAAACTTAAGAAGTTCTGCATAGCAAAAGAAACTATCAACAGAGTAAACAGAGAACCTACAGAATGGGAGAGAATTGTTGCAAACCAGGCATCTGACAAAGCTCTAATGTTCAGCGTCTTCTTACACTTACAAAAAGGAAAAACCAGATAACCCCACACAAAATGTGGGCAAAGGACATGAACAGACACTTCTCAAACAAAGACATACATGCGGCCAACACATATGTGAATAAAAGCTCACTATCACTGATCATTAGAGAACAGAACTACAATCAAATACCATCTCACACTAGTCAGAATGGCTATTATTAAAATCTCAAAAAATAAAGGATGTGGAGGGGTTGTGGAGAGAAAGGAACACTGACATACTGTTGGTAGGAGTGTAGATTACTTCAGCCATTGTGGAAGACAATGTGGTGATTCCTTAAAGACCTAAAGACAGAAATACCATTCGACTCAGCAATTCCATTCCTATGTATACACCCAAAGGAATAAAAATCATTCTATTATATACACTTGCATGTGTATGTTCATTGCAGCACTATTCACAATAGCAAAGACATGGAATCAACCTAAATGCCCATCAGTAATAGACTGGATAAGGAAAATGTAATATGTATATACCATGAAATACTGTTCAAACATAACAAAGAATGAGATCATGTTCTTTACAGGGACATGGATGAAGCTGGAGTCCATTATCCTTAGTAAGCCAACAAATACCACATGTCCTCACTTAAAAGTGGAAGCTAAACAATGAGAAGAACACATGGCCACAGAGGGGAACGCCACACACTGGGGCCTATCAGAGGGTGGAGGATGGGAGGAGGGAGAGAATCAGGAAAAACAAGTAATGGGCACTAGACTCAATACCTGCATGATTAAATAATCTTTACAGCAGACTCTCACCACACAAGTTTATCTATGTAACAAACCTGCACATGGACCCCTGAACTTATAATAAAAGTTAAATAAAATTGTTTCAGGAATTAGAATAAAAGAGAATTTTCCAAATCAATATTATGAAGCCTTTGTTATTCTGATGTTGAAACATGACAGAAATTACTTATTAATAAAAACAGATACCAAAATAATAAACTATTGATAAGTATACACACCTAAAACACAAATTGACCTTCAGAGGCTACTTGGCATGCTCAAGATCATACTGCAAAGCATAGCCAGCAAACAAAGATCTATTTCCAATTTTAATTGCTTTTCATTATAGGAATCACTCTGTTAAAGCCAGTGCATCACTGAGTTCTTATTTATTATAAAGGTCTATTTCTCAATAGCACTTTTGAGTGAGAGCTCAGCATTAGACCCACACACACACACACACACACACACAAAAAAGGTGAAGGACCAGGCCCAGTGGCTCACGCCTGTAATCCCAGCACTTTGGGAGGCTGAGGCAGGTGGATCACGAGGTCAGAAGTTCGAGACCAGCCTGGCCAACATGCTAAAACTCCGTCTCTACTAAAAATACAAAAAATTAGCTGAGCATGGTGACATGCACCTATAATCCCAGCTACTCGGGAGGCTGAGGCAGAAGAATCACTTGAAACCCGGAGGTGGAGGTTGTGGTGAGGCGAGATCATGCCATTTCACTCCAGCCTGAGTGACACAGTAAGACTTTGTGTCAAAAAACAACAAAAAAAGAATGGTGAAAAAATGTTCATATTAGTCCCACCAAGGGTTTAATTAGGTCTGCAAGAATAAGATGATAAGAACTTGCGTATTGTTCATCAGTACTGCTGACTCAATATTGTTCAACAGTGCTACACAAAGATAGTATTCAACCTTACTCATGTCATCCCATTCCATATCATGTTACAATTTTATTTTTATTTTATTTATTATAAAAGTTTCCTAACTTAACAGAAAACAAAGTCTCCAATTTAAAGAAGAAAATACTGTCAGGTATAAATTCCTTTAAATACCCTCCCCTCCACATCAAGGTTATCTTGAAGCATTCTTATCTCACTTCATTCTGTCCCCACTTGTGTCCAAAGTTAATCTCTTCTGCCTACACTTTGAGTCCCATCCCTTCCTGTCTGCTCTGAGAAATTTCTCTCTTAATTATGTTCACTTACTTTTACCTTATACCTCCCTTCTCTTCTGGACATTTCCCTTCCTTTTACAAACAAATTTAAATTCCTTATCTTAGAAAAAACATAACCCTTCCCTAGGCTTTTCCCTGTCATTTAATCTGCTTCCTTCCCGTTTCCTCCAAGTCTAAAGTGCTTAGCAGAATGATTTTTACTGGCTGCATTTGCTTTATTCTCTCCTACTCATTCCATGACTCATTTTGGTCTGGTTTCAGTCCTGCACTTCCTTTAAGTTCTTCTTTCAAATGACCCAGCTCTTTAGTACAACTCTCTGACTAGGGGTATGAGTTATATACCTACCCCTTTGTAGGAGATGCCCATCTCATAGCATTCTTTCAAGGGTCAGTATGTGTCATAAATAAAGATTTTGCTTGATGAGTTTTTCCAGCTCCTCCTTAAAACTATTCAGGTACATGGTGCCAGTAAAATGCCACCAGCTGAGAGAGTCAGGACAGAAATGTTTTCACTACTCTCTCAAGCCTACATGGCTTTCTGAGTACACATTCTACTAATAATTAATCTCCAGTTGTTTCTCGTGGTTAAGCATTTATCTCTTAAAGTTCAGCATGCCAAACTCAGCAAAGAGCTAGAAATAGTAGAAAAAAAAATTATAAGGACTTATTTTATCATAAATATTCTCACAAACAAGGTTGGCAACTATATCACTCTCCTCAGGCTACCATCACAAAATACCATTGACTGAGTGGCTTAAACAACAGAAATTTATTTCTTACAGTTTTGGAGGCTGTAAGTCCAATATCCAAGTATTTGCTGGATTCAGTTCTCATGAGGATCCTCCTCCTGGCTTTCAGATGGCCTTTCCTGTGTTAGTACAAGCAGAGAGAGAAAGGAAAGAGAGAGTGAGATCTAGAATCTTCTTCTTATAAAGTCACTAGTCCTTTCGTGAAGGCCCTATCATCATGCCCTAATCTAACCCTAATTACTTCCCTAAGACCCCATCTCTAAATACCACCAGTTTTAGAATTAGGGTTTCAATGTATGAATTTGAGGGAGTGGAGGGACACAAATGTTCGGTCCATATCAACCACCCTATGGTTTGTTCCAAAGTTGTTAAAACTAACAACTGACTTGGACATCCTACTTTAAATCAGAATTGTAAGTTCCCTGATGAGTTCTGAGTATTACAGGAGTCATAAATGGAGATTTCTTCTTCCCAGGTTAATTTTAGACCTATAGTAGCCCCTCCCAGTCATGATAATACACAAATGCATATCTGAAAGTATCACAGTCTTGGGTCATGATGAATCTTTGTCAGCTGTGGGTATTCTTGTAGACTTCAGATTAGGACCTGATGCAAGAATAGCAGCTGAAGAGGTAGATGGCCAGATAAAAATAGTGGATTGACCATATACATATCTAATTTTGTTCATTCCTAAAACTACATAAAAATATCTTTTTAGATGACATACACTAAAATATGTGGAAAAGAGAAATAATTAAGAGCATTTTTGGCAGTTGGTGCCAAAGGAGGGCTAAACTAGATTTTCTTATCAGCTTATCCAGATGTAGGATGGAGGGGAGGGCAGGGATGGAACTTGAGAGCTATCTGCATCAAACAACAATAATGAACAAACTCTTTATTAAAATGTAGTGTACTGAATTTTGAAATGGCAAGAATTATTCCTAGGAGAGAAAAATCTTATTTTTGGAGACTGTAAATGCTAAGTTGATGAAAAATTTATTTGGGGCTATTATCTTCTTGAGATTCCATGACTATAATCTTGCATGATAAATGAGGCAAATTAGAAACATTCAATTATCTCAATTTCTACATTAAACAAATGTGGTTTTAAATGCAGAATCTTCAATGACTATTATAATTTACTATGAACAGCAGCTAATACAGCATTAGTGTTATAAGAGTTAAATAATAACAAAATAAGATGAATATTCTTACCACTATTTCAGTTACAAATCAAGTAAATTTCCAATAATTTGGGGGATTAAATAAATGTAAACTGGGTTTCATTTGTATGAAACCAATCTGGATAATTCAGGAAATGTACTTTGTAGCTTGTTATGATGAGGGCTTTACATTTGACAGTTCTCAGACATCAGTTATAAGAGAATGTTGTACTTTCAATATTAATTTGACAATGTTTTGAATTACTACTCATTTTTAGATAATATTTTATTTACACCTGAAAGCACACCTTTATCTCATAATTATAAGATGGTCGGCTAAAAGTTCTGTTTTCAAGAGTACCAGACAGTGACCAATACATGTCCTTCTAAGAAAAAAAAGGAATCATACAGAGATCCTTAAAATAACATTTTCTAAGTGTTAAAAGTTGAGTCAAGTAAATAAATATAAGTCTTTACTAATGTCCTTGTAAGGGCATTTTTTAATCTTTAAAAAATGTTTTAAATTTAAATATTATGGCTAATTAAACAAATACCCATTGATGGCTGTCTGAAATCCTACGGCATGGAAACTTTTGATATGAAAATTGACAATGCTAAAAGAGTGTACTTAGATCCTAATGGTACGGTTTAGATTTTACAATATTTCCAAAAGAAGAATTAGATCAGGCATATGTGTGCTGTATCTGCAAAACTCTGGAGAAGTTTGGTATGCCCCACTCCCCAAATCTGTATGGTAGGTTACAAACCACTTAGGCAGATGGGTCTGGTTCTGTGGATTCATCATTCCCATGGTCATTACACAGACAGTTCTAAAGTGAGTTAACAATTCAAGGCGATGTCTACTTGGGGCTACCAGATTTTCTGTGCTGTCTCGAATTAATCATTCAGTCCAGTCCCATGTGGCTAATAAAGCAGCACCAACTGCACACTCATACACTGACAATGCAAACTGAGATGGCACAAGGGCCAGCCTTAACCAGTCTTCAGATTAGCATTGCTTTTAATAAATGAACAGAAAATTCTCACCACTTTAATACTTTGGTTAGAAAATTCTGTAAAAATGTAGATCTCATTAATTTTCCATTACACTCTTAGTAAATGGTACATTTGAAGAGACAATTCTTCTCTGTGTATGTTTCGTTGCAATTAACGTACTTGGTGGTGTTTTTTTGTGATTGCTATGCATTTAACTATTTTTTACCAAGGATGCCACGGATAATTTTCTTTTTCTTTATTCTACAATTTTAGCAATATAGTGGGATGCAGAACCCTTTTGCTTTCTGACTTCAACACAATGCAAGCGTTTTTGAATGCAGTTTGAAAGTAATCACTGGAAAAGAAATGAAGAGACAATATGCTAAATATGTGAATCTGTGACCATTCACTGAGTCTCTGTATTACAAAATTGAATGCAATAAATTACTGGTTTGTCTGATAATTTTGCAACAATGATTGATGATGAACTAAAATTAGAAGTAAATGATTGTAATAGCTTCCCTCAATAAAAGCCACACTTAATTTTTTTCTTATATGTATTTAGTAAAGAAATTGCAGAAAACACAAAATATAAAGAGAAAATCAAGATGATATAATTCTATCATCTAGAAATTTCTTCTGTTAACATTCTCATTTGACATCCAATAACACTGGTACTTTATATGCATGTGTGTAAGAATGTATCTCTTAGTGCCTCATCAGTGCCTTGGGCAGAAGAAGAGCTGCTACTGCTGTACTTTCTCCTAGGCTATGAGACTGGCACACAGGCCTGTGTCTGCTGAGTGTCCCAGCCTCCTCTCCTGAGATAGTTATGCAGTGGGGCCCTTTCCAAACCACCCCCAGGAGGGACTCCAGGCATTCAGAGCACACACTTGCCTGGACCAGCAGCCCGAGTCACCCCCACCCTTCCCGTGCATAGAGCATGGTGCAACAGGGCCTTCTCTAATTCACTCTAGGCAGATTTCCAGGCATTTGGGTCACCTGCTCACATGGACTAGCAACCTGAGGCACCCTACCCTTTCCGTGCAGAGATCCTGGTTCCTGGGGACCCTCTTCACTTCATGGCCAGACAGATCTCCAGGATTTCAACCACTCATCTGGATCAGCAGACTGAGCTGTCCCGCCTTTCCTGTGCAAAGATTGTTGTGAAGCAGACCCCCTCTCTGCTCCTGCCCAGGCAGATCTCCAAGCATTCAGAGGCTTCGCTCACCTAAATCAGCAGCCTGAGTGAACTGGCCCACCCTTCTTGTGCAGAGACTATAGCGAAGCGAGACTCTCGCTACCCCATGCCCAGGCCTAACTCCAGGCAGTTGGAGGACTTATTAGGCTGGATTATAAGCCTGAGCAGCCACAGCATTCCTGTGCAGATTGAGGTGCAGTGGGGCCCTCTACACTCTACACTCAGGCAGATCACCAGGCAATGAATTTCTGGGTTAGGAATTTAGGCCGCTCCCCTGACCGTGCAGAAAACTTGAGGCCAAGGAGGTTTCCTAGCTCCATACCTACACACACCTCTTGGTGCTAGGTGGCTGCCCACTGGATTCTCTCCCAGCACTGGTGCTTGTGTCTAACACTGGGGAATCCATAGGTGAATTCCTGCTCAATCTCACCCCATCTATCTTGTCCCCTGCCACCTCGAGGATGAGCAGGGAGCTCAGATCACTGTGTACCCAACAATGAGACCACTGCCTAATGAGACTGAGAGCTTCTCCTTGTAAACAAGAATCAATTATATACCCACCCACATTCACCCCAGCAGCTCTCATCCATAAACACCATCTACTGCTTATAGGTCAAACCACACAGCTCAATATAAAGCCTGCAAAAAGAAGTATATAGGTCTATAGTAGCAAAGCCAAAGTATTCTACTCAGAATTTTCTATGTCACACCACCTAGAGCAGGGCAGAAAGAGAAAGGAAAAACAATAAACAAAAATGCAACAATATTCTAGATAAAGAAAGCAAAGGGGAAAAAGCATTTTGCGTGAAAAGAATTATAAAAATTAGAAGTGCCAGCATTTCCAAATGAGAAGAAATCAATACAAGAATTCTTACACAATAAAAAAAACTGAGTGTAATGATACCACCAAAGGATTACACTAGCTCTCCAGTAACAGCCCGTAGCCAAAATGGAAACTCAGAAATTCCATCAATAATTCAAAGCATAGATTGCAAGGAAACTCAATGAGATTCAACATAAGATTGAATAGCAACACGAAGAAACTTCTAAATCAATCCAGAAAATAAAGTAAGAGATAAACATCTTTAAAAATTAAATCAGAGCCTCTGGCATTGAAAAACTCACTTAAGGAATTTCAAAATGCAACTGAAAGCTTTATCAACTGACTAAGCAGAAGAAAGAATTTCAGAGCTTGAAGACAAGTCTTTAACCCAATCAGACAAAAATAATCAAAAAATAGTTTTAAAATATGACAGTTTTTGAAAAATAAGGACTATGTAAAGTGACCAAACTTATGAATTAGTAACATTCCTGAGAAAGTAGAAAAAGTAAACAACCTGGAAAATATATTTGAGGAAATAATTTAAGAAAATTTCCCTAATCTTGCTAGGGAGGTAGATATCCAGATACAAGAAACACAGAGAACACCTGTGAGGTAGTATACAAAATGAATGTCACCAAGGCATATAGTCACAAGACTATACAAAGTCAACACTAAAAAAAAAGAATCTTAAAGGCTGCTAAAGAAAAAGATCAGATAACACACAAGGGTAACCACATCCAGTTAACAGCTGACTTCTCAGCGGAATTCTCATAAGCCAGGAGAGACTGGAGGCCTATCTTCAGCATTCTTTTAAAAAAATATATTTCAATCAAGAATTTTATATCTCACCAAATTAAGCTTCATAAGTGAGGGAGAATAAATATTTTCCACACAACAAGTGTTAAGGGAATTCAATAGTACTAGAGCAGCCTTACAAAAGATCTTCAAGGGATCTCTAAACACAGAAACTAAAGAATGATATTTGCTACCCAAAAATCATATCTAAGTGCATACCCCACAGACCCTATAAAGCAACCACACAATAGGAACTACAAAACAACCAGTGATCAACTTTATGATAGGATCAAAACCTTACACATCAGTATTAACTTTGAATGTGAACGGCCTAAATACCACACTTAAAAGGCACAGAGTTGCAAGTTGGATAAAAAAAATCAAGAACTATTCATCTGCTATATTCAAGAGACCCATCTCACATGTAACAATACCCATAGACTCAAAGTCACGTACTGAAGAAAGATCTATCATGTAAACAGAAAACAAAGAAGAACACAGGTTGCTATTCTTATATCAGATAAAGCAGACTTTAATACAATATTGCTTTAAAAAAAGGACATTACAAAATGATAAAAAGTTAAAGTCAACAAGAAGACTTAAATATCTTAAATATATATGCATCTAACATTGGAGAACTCAGATTCATAAAACTACTTCTAGACCTATGGAAAGACTTAGCCACATAATAATAGAGGAGGACTTCAACACCTCGCTGATGGTGATAGACAAATAATCTATTTAACAAATATATTCTGAACTTAAAACTAACAAAGAAATTCTGGACTTAGCCTTGACATTTGATCATTTGGATCTAATAAACATCAGTAGAACACTCCACCCATCAACCCCAGAATACATATTCTTCTCATCTGCACATGGAACTTACTCCAAGATCAACCACATGTTCAGCCATAAAGCAAGTCTCAATAAATTTTTTTTAAAAATGAAATCATATTAATGATACTCTCAGACCACAGTGGAATAAAAACAGAAATCAATAACGAGAAGTTTTCCCAAACCACAAAATTACACCAAAGCTAAACAATTTGCTTCTGAATGACTTTTTGTAAACAATGAAAATAAGGCAGAAACTTAAAAATTCTTTGAAATAAATGAAACAGAGACATGACATGCCAAAATCTCTGAGACACTGCAAAAACAATGTTAACAGAAAAGCTTATAGCACTAAATGCCTACCTGAAGAAGTTAGAAACGTTTCAAATTAATGACCTAGCATCACACTAGAGGAAATAGAAAAACAAGAACAAACTAACCCCAAAGCTCGAAAAAGAAAATAAATAAAAGCAGAGCAGAACTGAATGAAAATGAGACTCAAAAATCCATACAGAGTCAAATAAACTAAAAGCTGTTTCTATGAAAGGAGAAACAATAGCAATAGACAACTAGCTAGATTAACGAAGAAAACAGGAAAGAAGAACCAGATAAGCATGATCAGAAAGACAAAGGTGGCATTACAACTGAACAACTGATTCCACAGAAATACAAAGATCCTCAGAGAATATATGAACACCTCCATGCACACAAACTGGAAAATCTAGGAAAAAAACGTATAAATTTCTGGAAACACACAACCTATCAAGATTGAATCAGGAAGAAATTGAAACCTTGATCAATATTGAGTTCCAAAATTAAATCAGTAATAAAAAACCTGTAGAACAAAAAAGCCCCAGACCACATGGATTCACAAAAAGTTCCATGAGATCTATATGACATGGTACCAATTTTACTGAGAGTACTGAAAAAAAAAAAATTAAGGAGGAACTTCTCCCTACTTAACTCATTCTACATTATCAGCATTATTCTCATACTCAAACCTGAGAAACGCACAATGAAAAAACAGAACCACAGGCCAATATTCGCGATGAACATTGACACACAAAAAAAGGTAAGTAAACCACTAGCAAACCAAATCCAGTAGCACATCGAAAAGCTAATTCACTATGATCAAGTGGGCTTCATTTTTGGGATGCAAGGTTGGTTCAAAATATGCAAATCAATAAATGTGATTCACCACATAAATAGAATTTTAAAAAAACGTATGATCATCCTACAGATGTTGAATCAGCCTTCAATAAAATCCAACATCTCTTCCTGATAAAAACCCTCAACAAACTAGGCATCAAAGGAACATACCTCAAAATAATAAGAGCCATCTATTTCAAACCACAGCCAACATCATACTGAACCGGAAAAAGCTAGACGCATTCCACCTGAGAAATGGAGCAAAATAAGGATGCCTACTCTCACCACTCATCTTCAAGATAGGGCTGGAAGTCCTAGCCGGAGCTATCAGGCAAGAGAAAGAATAAAATGCATACACATAGGAAACAGAGAAATCAAACTACCTCTCTTCCTGAGTAATATAATTCTATAACTACAAACTGTAAAGACTCCACCAAAATGCTCCTGGAGCTGATAAACAACTTCAGTGAAGCTTCAGGATACCAAATCAATGTACAAAAAATAGTAGCATTTCTGTGGACCACTAATATTCAAACAGAAAACCAAATCAAGAATACAATCCCATTCACAGTAGCCAGACACACAAAAATAAATTACCTAGGAATACATCTAACCAAGAAGGTAAAAGATCTCTACAAGGAGAACTACAAAACACTGCTGAAAGAAATTATAGATGATGACACAAACAAATGGAAAAATATTCCACACTCATGGATTAGTGGAATCAATATTATTAAAATGGCCATACTGCCCTAAGCAATTTACAAATTCATCACTATTCCTATCAAACTACCAATGTCATTTTTTCACAGAGCTAGAAAAGACTATTATAAACTTCATATGAAACCAAAAAAAAAGCCCAAATGGTCAAAACAACTCTAAGCAAAAAAAACAAAGTCAGAAGCATCTTATTACCCAATTTCAAACTACACTATTATATAAAGCTCCAGTAATACAAATAGCATAGTACTGGTACAAAAACACATAAACTAATGGAAAAGGATAGAGGACCCAGAAATAAAGCCATACAGCTATAGCCATCTGATATTTGACAAAATCAACAAAAATAAACAATGGGGAAAGACTCTCTGTGCCATAAATGATGCTAGCATAGCTGGCTGGCTTTTCGCAGAAGGATGCAGCTAGACTCATACCTTTCACCATATACAAAAATCAGTTCAAGATGGATTGAAGATTTAAATGTAAGACTGCAAACTACAGGAATCCTAGAAGAAAACCTAGGAAATATCATTCCAGAAATTACCCTTTGAAAATAATTTATGACTAAGTACTCAAAAGCAATTGCATAAAAACAAAAATTGGCAAGTGAGACCTAACTAAAATAAAGAATTTCTGCACAGCCAAAGAGATTATCAACAGAGTTAAGACAATCTCCAGAATGAGAGAAAATGTCCACAAACTGCATTGCATTCAACTAAGTTCTATTATCCAGAATCTATAAGAAATTTAAACAATTCAACATCAGAAAACAACCGCATTAAAAAGTGGATAAAAGATATAAGGAGATCTCAAAAGAAAACATACAAGTGGCCAAAAAATGTATGAAAAAATGCTCAACATTAATAATCACCAGAGGGATGCAAATCAAAACCACAATGAGATATTATCTCACATCACTCAGAATAGCCATTACTAAAAAGTAAAAATGCAACAGATACTTGCAAGGCTGCAGAGAAAAGGGAAGTTTATACATTGTTGGTGTGAATGTAAATTAATTCAGCCACTGTGGAAAGCAGTTTGGAGAACTTAAAGAACTTGAAACAGAATGGCCATTTGACCCAGCAATCCCATTACTAGGTATGTGCCCAAAATAAAATAAATCGTTCCATCCAAAAGACACAGGCAGTCATATATTCATTGCAGCACTTTTCACAATAGCGAAGACATGGAATCAACCTAGGTAGACATCAGTGGTGAATTGGATAAAGAAAATGTGGCACATGTACACCAAGGAATACTACACGCAATAAAAAGTAATAAAACATGAATGCAGCTGGAGGCCATTATCCTAAGCAAATTAATGGAGGAACAGAAAAGCAAATACCACGTTCTCATTTCTAAGTGGGAGCTAAACAATGGATACTCATGGGTATAAAGACGCAACAATTTACACTTTGGACTAATAGAGGAGGGGGGAAAGGGTTGAAAACCTGTTAGGTCGTCACTATCTAGATGGCAGGATCATTCATATCCCAAAAGTCATCATCACATGTTATACCAATGTCACAAACTTGCACAGGTATCTCCTGAATCTAAAATAAAAGTTTAAATTATACAAAAAAAAAAAAAATTTAAAAAAGGAAGAAAAAAGTCTTACTTAAACAAACAGACAAAAAAGAATGCCCTCCCACCCCCTCCCAGCCCCAGTTTTGGTTATCAGTGTAACGCTGAGCTCATAGAATGATTTGGGAATTGTTTCCTCTATTTTCTAAAAATTCTGTAAGAATTTCCTTTCAATTCCCAAATCTGTTATTTCTTCACTATATGTTTGATAGAATTTACTAGTAGGGGGAGAATGTGTTCCTTAGAATATTACTGCATGCTTTTTGTCTATATATAATCTGCAAATGGAAGTATGCAGCTAGATTTTACTTTATGTAATGTTACAACATGTGCATTGTTCAATGCTTTTAAATTCCCTTCAAAAATACTAAATTTATGTGACTACATAATCTTCCACTTATCAGTGTGCTACAATTCATTAAACTTTTCTTCCTAATTAGTGGACATTTAGTTTGAGTCAAAGCAGAAGTTTGAGTTTCTTTGTTATAAATATTATTTCAATGAGCATAGTTGTATGTAAAGGTGTACTCATCGCTAAGTATTTCCTTTGGACATAAAGAAGTAGTTTACTGTGATTTTGCCGTTATGTACATGTGCAAATTTCTTCACAAATGTGTTGCAGCAATTTATAATCCCACCAGCAGTATATCATATTGCCCTTCGCACCACATCCTTACTATCATTAAATATTGCCTTTTTAAAAAAGAATTTCCACAGTGTTATACAGGGATACGACACACTATTTCGCAGTTAAGGTAAATTTTCTATATAATTGTAAGTCAGATGTATATTACTTTTGTAAATTTTATCTCTATGTCCTCATCATATTTTTTTATCATGACTTGCTGAAGCATTTGTGATTACCATGCAATTCTTAGCACAAAGTTTTTAAAAACTTTCTAAAGTATTTTTTAATTTTATGTGTTTATTTTTTTAAATCAAGTGAGTTTGTTTCAAATAAGCAATAGCAATCCTCCAATATTTCTAATTCTTCAATATTTCTATATAAGCACAAGATTAGACATGGAAAAGAAAATATTTTTTAAATGTCTTGTTTTCTTCCTTTACAAAGACCTTTAGTTATAGTTTTTGTATTTGCATCTTTCACTTGCATAGAATACATATATTTTGTATGGGATCCAGAGTAATCATTTTTCTCTAACATCCTCTTCACCTTTTTGAGTCCACACTCTGCATACTAGATGTGCCCACTTACACAGATCCAGTGAAATGTGATGAAGCAGGAGAAAGCGTTCTCTTGTGGGAAAAGAGTACCACACATGTTTTCAACATGTGGAATTTGACCCTACGTAGACAGGAGTCATATTCCAAATAAATAGGGCTCTCTGGTGGTAACTTTCAACAACTTGAACTATGACGTTCATTTTAAAAGAGTAACAAGATAATTGACGAATTTTTCGTAGGCTTCCTCTAGGAGAGAGGAAAGATGTCCATGAAGCAAGAATTGGTGGTGAAATTATAAATGCTACATTGTTTGGGGAATTCCCTGCCCAGAATCTGCCCTCTAAACAACAGGGCAATTGTTTGATCTTTGACTTTTAATAAATTGTGGTTAAGTTAAAAACACTACATGGAAATCCTACAGTAAATATCTGCATGCTATTTGCAACCATGTCAAAAAATGAGAGAAAAACATGCTAAATATGAAAACTATCTGTCAAAATCATTTTTTTTTTTTTGAGACAGAGTCTTGCTCTGTCACCAGGCTTGGGTGCAGTGGTGTGATCTCGGCTCACTGCAACCTCCACCTCCCGGGTTCAAATGATACTCCTGCCTCAGCCTCTCGAGCAGCTGGGACTATAGGTTCGCACCACCACCCCAGCTAATTTTTGTGTCTTTAGTAGGGACGGGGTTTCTCCATTTTGTCCAGGATGGTCTCAATCTCTTGACTTCATCATCTGCCTGCCTTGGCTTCCCAAAGTGTTGGAATTTCAAGTGTGAGCCACTGCGCCCAGCCGACAACACATATTTTAAAAGTAGATCTCATGTATATATGCAAGCATTTTCCCTGATTATAGGTACAGGGGCTCCCGAACATAGTCATTTAAAAAATCATATATCAGATCATTAAAAAGGTTTCATAATTTCAAAAAAAGAAATGATACAGAAAGCAATCCTGATCATAATATAATAAAACAAGAAATTAATACAAAGTACTAATTTGTAATTAATATTTTAAAAAGTGCTTCCACTTGAACATAATTCTTTAAATTTAAAAAAATTTAAATCCTATCATATAAAAACTATAAAGAACTATAAGCCAGAAATTCAAAATATTTAAAAAATAATGATAATGAACACATTGTACACTGACTTTGCATATAAACTTTTTATCATAAAAAAGAAAAATCAATAAATATAAAAACAAAAGCAGAAATGAGTTATAATATGAAAAAATGGAACAGATAAGATTAGAACTAATATTGTAATAAATTATTTAATTAAAATAAAACAATAAAAGTGATTTTAAAAGCTTTTATTAAATTAATAAAATGGATTGAAATCTTCACTATCTTAATCAAGAAAATAAGAAGGAAGAAAGCTATGAGCACATTAAAAGACATGATGAGGAATAATAAGCCTAAAAAAGGATAATTTTTAAATATGAAGGGACTACTATCCTAAAACTCAGAGCCATGAGTTTAAAATTTGGATAAAATAAAACATTTCTAGAAGATACAATTTTTTCAACACTGACCACAGTATATACAAATCCTGAAAAAGAAAGTCAGTCAAAAAGGTAGATATTAAAAAGCTATCCTCAAAATAAAAAAATCTTAGGCCTTCATACTCTCAAAGATGATTCTTCTAAACTCTGGAACAAATAATTATTATGCAAATTATTCTACAGCACATTAAAAAATAAAGTCTCAATTTTTTTTTTTTTAAATTTTTAAAAAAATTAAGATAGGGTCTCACGCCATCACCCTGGCTGGAGTGCAGTGTCATAATCACAGCTCACTGCAGCCTCGACCTCCTGGGCTCAAGTGACCCGCCTACCTCAGCCTCCCAGGTGGCTGGGACTACAGGTGTGCACCATCACACCTGGCTAGTTTTTTTTTCCTTTTGTAAAGACAAGGTTTTACCATGTTGCCCAGGCTGCTTTCCAACTCCTGAGTTCAAGTGATCCTCCTGCCTCAGCCTCCCAAAATGTTGGGGCGTGGGCCATCACGCCTGGCCTAAAGTTTCAAAGTATTTGAGTAAAGTGTGTTATATGGATATTAAAACATAAAAAAGATTGAAAACAGACAAACAAAATGTTGATCATCTTTCCTTATTTAAGAAACTCTTAAAAAGAATATTGTGAAGAATTTGCAGCAGCACATTGAAATAGAAATACATCAAGAACAAATAATATTTATTCCAAGCATACAAGGATGGCTCAGTGATATACAATATTTTCATATATTTTATTCTTTTTATAGATCTGTTGCAAAATGATTACAAGATTATTTTCCTGGATACTGAAATGGCATTTGATAAAATTTATACTAATTCTTTATTTATTAGGAAAAAACTCCAAATGTACAAATTAGTGGAAAATATACAAATATATCTGCACATGCACCTGCACACACATGCATGAACACACACAAACACACACACACACACACACACACACTCATACACACACACTCATACACAAACACATCAAACCCAGAAATCAGTAAACTAAGTTGTGGGGGGAGGTAATGGATAATAAGATGAATGCTATTACCATGACTAATGAGCTAGAGATATTAGCCTTTGAAATTATGACAGAAAAAGATATTAGAAGTTTACAAACATGAAAGGATAAGGTAAAATTGACATGCTTTGCAGATGATATGATTATATACTTGGAAGCTAAGAAATCCTGAATGGGGAAAAAAAACTGGAAAGCAAAGAAAGCATAGATGTATTACTTGATAAAGTTGGGGTGGAGAAGAAGGGACTTCTAATCATGACATAAAATCCAGAAGCCATTAAAATTAGATTGATAAGATTTGAGCGTGAAGGCCTCCTTTGATGATACCACTATCTACTTTTTTTCCCATTTTGCTTTAAATTAGAGAAGCCAGATCTTCTCCCTAATAGCGTCAACTAAGTAGATAAGTTTTGTTACTTTTACCTCCATTCATGAATAAAATGGAGGTATCGTATCTAAAATAAAATAAGGTATCTTTCTGATATCTTATTTGATTCAAGCCCTGATTAAATTAATATTTTTCAAAACCATCATTTTTCTAAAAGTATTCATTTTTTGAATATATCTGGTGAGCCTAAAGGAAAAATTTGGTTAAAAATTAATAAAATGAATAAAGAAGAAAATGTTTCTGCCTATAATATCTTTTAGTAAACATTCTGGAGTTTTACAAATATACAAATAGACTAACAAATGGTTTTTGTTTTCTATTTTAACTTGGCTTTTTAAAAAACTTAACTTGTATCAGTAAAAATGAGGAAAAAGAAAAAAAAACTATTTTTAAAGCTAGATCTCATCAAAAACAAATATTTCTCTTATTAGAGATTCTAACTTAGAAAAAAATTTTAGCTTTAACTTCCATACACTATCTCTTACAATATTTTGTTAAAATATTTTTTTAACACAAGTCAAGACCAATTTATCTTTATAGATATATTTAGAGGTGGCTTGAAATTCAGGAATATTAATTAATATATTAACCTTTTTTGGTGTTTATTGTCACTTTCATTTAAGCACTTAATAAATTCTGAGCTGGTTTAACTGAATAAATGAGTGATATTACTGAATACTTTCATTTGTGAGTAGATAAATTCTAACCATACCAAAAGTATCAGAAGAGGAAAAAAATGTAAAAAAAGAAAAGATAAATTATTTCCCTTCATTCAGTGTTTTAGGCTTCTTTACTCAGATCTGATTTGATTGATTGTAAGGTAAATATAAAGCCAATCTATTGATGAACAAGATGCTACGAATAAGAATTTTTAAAATAGTTATATCAAATCACATAAATCTGCTTTTGTCTATAAAAACGATTCAATTTGGAAATACCAAAGACATTTGCGATGTCAGTCTGAAACTCGCCTTGAATTTTAAAATAATTTAGCTCAGACTGAAAAAACTAGAGTAAGAATTTGGAGTTTACTGTCTAACAATTATGGATCTTGAACTGTGGGAATGACTACAGAAGGAAGTCTAAAGGAAGTCACAACTTGACTGTTTTGGAAAATGAGAACATTGTTCAGTTTCAGCATAAGACAGAATGACAGAGACAAATAGAAAACTCTGATACATAATTGTGAACTATTAGAAAGTTGCTGTTTATACTCTACGTCATTCTCAATAATTAGGATGCAATTGAGTCAATGCATAGTTTTTGGGCAAACGATTTAACCTCTTGGGATCCCTGTAACCTCACCAGAGTTCAGTTCTCTAAATAGGGGTTCGGACAGATAATCTATTATGTTTGTTTTTTTATATCAGACTCTTGATTCTATAATGTATGAAGAAGCAAAGGAAGACCTTTTTCCTGTGTAATATCTACTTTTTCCTTTTTCGTTTCTTAGATCTCAGAGAAGTGAGTAAGAACAGGCATCAAGCTGAGTCCTTTCCCAACTCTGTTTCCCACACAGTCTCTTGGGGAAGAGCTGCCGCCCTGGGTGTGAGTGCGCCCTGAATCAACCTAAGGGCCCCGGGATTAAAGGGCAAGTTTGGCAAAGACGCTCTGAGGTTTTGGCTCTGAGAAGAAACACAGGAATTCTAAGAGTTTTGACATATTCTTTATCATTATAACCCTATCCTTCCATAAGTTTAAAATAACACTTTTAGAAGAAGTGTTTCCCGAATACCCAGCTCCTGAGGACTACATGGTGACCTCCTAAGAAACTTTAAAAGAATACCCATTCCAGGGCTCCTTCCCTGAGTCTCATCTCATGGTTTGTGCATTTCAGAGCAATGGAAAGAGGGGAACTTGAAGGTAACCCAACGCCTTTGCACTCCAGGCATCTGGGACTTGGAATGGGACCCCATTTCCACACAGCACTGCAAAACCCACCAAGGCTGTTATCTCACAACCTTCTGAGGGATGCTGGATATTTCAAGTTGTTTCTGTTGGCATCATACAGCAGAGAATAGAAGGCCTATAATAAGAACACAGAATAATTCTGTCCTCTCTTCACCTCCTTTCCTCACTACTTCCCAAACGAATCAACAACAAAACAATTTTGGTGATATTTCAGAAAAAGAATGTGATGAGGTCTGTTTCATTTTTAAAACAGTAGCTGGTGAAGCAATTTCCTTTGACTCTGATCATGACATTATGCTGCATTTCTTCCAAAGTGGAGTGGCTAATATTGTTGTTTAAAGGTTTTTCGTTGTTTCGTTGTTTTGTAATCTACTAAATTGCATTTCTGAAAATAATTAATTGAAATAATGGATGTGGAAATGTCTGGATTAGTGTCTGGCACTTAGAAGCCAGTTAATAAGTGCACATTTTATAATGGAAAAACTATTAAATTTTTTTGTGAAACCAAAACCCTTATTTAATAGATTTTATAGGCTTTAAACTATTGTTCTTCGTGAACCTAGCCATAAATCAGAATCTTCCAGAGACTTAAACAGCATCATGTGTATTTTTTGTCTTTGTTTTTTTGTTTTGTTTTGTTTGTTTTGCTTAAAGCAAATCACCTTTTCTCATCTTCCAGTAAAGCAAGTCAATGCTGCTATCCACATGACTGAGAGAACTGTCTCATGAGAGTCAAGGCTATTCATTATCCCATGAATTTTACATCATGAAAATATTGTGAAAATATGCCATATTTGGCTGTCGAAATTATATACAACTTATATGGTAATTCTCATCTAAGAGTTGTCTTCAAACCCTATGATAATTAACATACTTTTCAAGAAATGCTTGCCTACTACACAAACTTCTTATCATAATTCCTATAAATTGTGTTATAATTTCCAATCATTTTTTCAAGAACAAAATGTGAGTTTGTAAAAACTTAGATGAACCCAAGATGATTATGAACATCAACACCTAAGTAGTTTCATTACCTATCTGTTGAATCTAACCTCGGAGGAAGAAGTAACAGGTAAAAGCATAATTCAATGAGTGACAAAAATACAGCTTATCTTGAGTTATCTTTTATAAATATGGATGCCTCTCAACATTAACAATTTTACCAAGATAAAAATACATATCAGAGGGGGACAACACATGGACAATAAAATATTGGGTATACTGTGCTTCCATTTCTCAGGATAGCAATGATGGCAACCCCCTAACTCTTATTTGGGAGCCCACCAGATGCCATGTGCTGACTGATTTTAAGGACAGTAAGTGATTATTTCTGTGATGTGATTTAAACATAGCAGGCAGGCGAGGATGCCCTTCCAGACTCTTTACTTGTACTGATTGATGCCCAACATGTTAGAAAGCTTAATCACTCAAATCAGAGGTTCTAATCAGGGTGTCCTTCAGTGTTTTAAAATACACTATCTAAAAAGGCAGATATCCAATCTTCACTCCAGAACAACTGAATCAGTATATTTGCAGGTTGGATAAAGCATGTATGAAAAGTTTGACCTCTGTCAAATACCAATCCCACTCTCCATCCCATCACACTCCTAACAGAGCTCTCACTTAAAGCCATCTTCAAGCATTTGCATTTTAGTGTGAATTATTTAGCAGATTTGGAGAGGGATGTAGATGAGATGAGTCTGTCAGTATAATAGTATAAAGACTCAGGTACAAATTGCAGAATATAGTGGATTTATTCTCATATATTAAGTCTAGGAGAAATTTATGAGAAAATAAAATCTTATGGGACTTAGTGTGAACAATCCCCTAGCTCAATTTTTTTTTTACAAAGAAATGCAAAATCATGAATTTCTATAATTGTTTGAAAGACTTACAAAACTTTGCAAACTGGAGAAAAAATAAAATTTAAGTTGAAAAATTACAAAAAATAACCCTTACCTACAAATCAATAGCAACAATTAATATAGAGACAATATTTTGCAGTGCTTATGAATACTTACAAAGCCCCCTCATATATTTTACGTCATTTAAAAATTAGACTGTCATTATTGTTTTTAGAGTTAGATAAAAATTGATAGCAGCTAAACTTATTTTACAGATGAGGGAACTCCAAGAGGTCACATAGCTTTGCCAGGGTCCCATCACCAGGATCCAGGAGTCTATGCTTGAATCTGTTTGCCTAATGTTAAATATTCCACTTACTATATCTCAGTGCTCCCTGAAGAATAATCAGAATCTGATCCATTAAGATATAATTTCCATCTTTGCATTCTAACAACCAAAATATACTAATAGTGTCTTTTTCACCGGAAAACAATCTTTTGGGATCCTTCATCAAATCCTAAAGAAATATCTTGCTTGTTGTTTCTTAGCTAAGTTCCAAACCGTTGTGGGTAGCATGAAGAACATTTAAATGAATACCAAAAGTCTTTGGTCTCAAGGTATTCTGCAGATTCCTTCAGGCCCCCTCTCACTGACATCCTTTATGTCATCTCTATTCTATTGTGTCCATGTCATTAGGAGATAGGGAAAATCCCTTTGACTATAAACACCTAGTATTCCAAATAAAGACAATGGTAGCCTCCAATCTTGAATCTACAAGTTTATCTTGGGAATTTCACTATCTACAATTTATAGGTGAGAGATATAAGAACAGAATAACACACTAATGGCTGACTCTCCTTTTTCTGCCTTAGCTTCTATCTCTCTTTTGTTCTATTAGTCTGACTAAATATCTACCAACTGTGTTCATCGTTACGAATAATTATCTTTGATCTCATTGATTTTTCTCTAATTTTTTCTTTTTTTCTTAAATTTCTACACTGATTTTATTATGTCTGTCCTCTTTTTTGGAGTTGGATTTGCTGTTCTTATTTTCCCAGCTTCTTAAAGTGAAAGCTGAGACTATTGATTTTTAATCTTTCTTCCTTTCAACTGTAAGTGCTTAAAGTTATAAATTTACTTCTAAACACAGACTTTTCCCTGTTGTTTATTTCCATTTTAATCTGTTGTGGCTGGGGAATACACTTAGTAAAATTTCAATCCATTTTAAGTTACTGAAATTTGTTTTATGTCCTTGCATAAAGTCTATCATGGAGAATTATTCGTGTGCATGGAAAAAAATGTGGGTTCTGCTATTGCTGAATGAAAGGTTCTGTATACATCAAGTCAAGTTGGATGACAGGCTTCTGCATCCTTATTGCTTTCCATTTTAGTTGCTTCATCAATTATCGAGAAAAGAATATTGAAATCTCCAACTATAATCAAGTTTGAGAGTTGTCTGTTTTTCCTACAATTCTGTAAGATTTTGCTTAATTTATTTAGGGATTCTGTTCTAGGTACACGTAGACTTATAATTGCTAAATTTCCTCACATGTTGGGCACTTTATCAATTAGAAAAGTCTTTTTCTATCTCTAGTAATATTATTCTCTTAAAGTCTACTTTAATATTAATGTAGCTATTCCAGCTTACTTATAGCTACTATTTGACTGGTATTTCTTTTTCCATAATTTTACTTTCAACCTATGTAGCTCTTTGGATCTAAAGTATTTCTCTTATAGCAAGCATAGGATTAGAGCTTCCTTTTTGTATTCAATTTGGCAACCTCTGTCTTTAGAGTACTTAATCTATTTAAAGCAATTACTCTTATGGTTGGATTTATATTTTGCTACTTTTTTCTTTATCTCATGACTATCATTTCTTGTTCCTCTTTTACTGTCCTTCTTTGTGATAGATGAACACTTTTAGTATATCATATTATTGGTTATTTTTAATTATGTATAAACAGTTATATTTTACATGTATAACAATTCTTAATTGGCTTTTTTCTCATTGAACATTTTAAATATGTCATTGCCTACTGTCTTCTGGCCTCCTTTTTTCTGATAAAAAATCAGTCATTAATCATTTTGTTTCCCTGTGGTTTGGACTGAATGTTTGTGTTCCTACCAAATTCATATGTTGTAATACGAACCCTTAGTGCAATGGTGTTAGGAGGTGGGGTCTTTGGGAAATAATTAGGTGATGATAGTAGAGTCTTCATGAAGAGTATGAGCGCTCTTATAAAAGAGACTCCAGAGAGAGCTCTAGCTCTCCTACTGTGAAGATATAAAAACAAAACAAAACAAAAAACAAATAAACAAAAAATAGCCAGACTGTAACTCAGAAGAGGCAACTCACTAGAATCCAACCCATGTTGACAGTGATTCTTTCTTCTGCCAGTCACAATCTGTTGATAAGAGCTCAGAGTATTCCAGGTATTCCAGCGGGTATTCAGAGTATTCCAGTTTCTGTAATTTTCAGCTTTAGATTTTCTATTTGTTTCTTCTCATACAGTTTCCATTTCACTACAAAGATTCCTCATTTATTAACTGACAGTCATCGTAGTTTGCCTTAATTCTTCAGTGTTCTCTTTACTTCTTTAAGCCTATTTATAATGGCTGCTTTTAAGTCCTTGCTAAATCCAATATTTGTACCCACTGAGTCAGTTTCTACTGACCGCTTCTGTAACAAAGTATTAGCCACATTTTACTATTTAGTGTCTTATAATTTTTACTTGAAACGTATGCATTTTAGATTATATACTATAACACCTCTAGATTAATTATTTTTCTGAGGGTTAGTGATCTATTTTTTAGTCTATGTTTAAACTGCAGAATCTGTCTATGTTTGCTGATGTCTCTGCTCAGGGTTTCTATTCTTACATTTATTTTTCGGCCTGGTTTCCTAGGTGTTGCCTTGTGTGTCTGCCTAGCTAATTATTGGAGCAGAGGTTTTGTTCAAACACCTGGGGCATGTCAGGTTTCCACCCCCCTCAGTCCATCTGTATATAGTTTGAAAAACATAATCAACGTTGCAGTCTCTTGTCAAGTCTCCATAGGCCTTTTTTTTAACCTTTTTATTTTTCCAGGTCTGTTTGATATCTCCTGCACATTTAGAGTTTCCCAGTGAACCAACAATTACAGAGAGCTTATCTCAGCATTTCTATGGCTCCCTTGTTTCCAGACTCTTCCTGTGAAACGTCTGGCTAGAAGGTTTTCCCTGCTTATTCACAATTGAGTCCACCACTACTTTCAATCAGCAAACCGGAATTTTTGTCTCCTACCCTGATTGAATCAGTCTAACCCCTTTGAGAGTAAAGCCACTGGGTTTTGCATCCAGCCGCAACTTGTAATACTAAGATTTCTGTCATCCAAGCAGGGACTGGGAATGTGAACAGTCCCAAAGAGCTGGCCAGAGATTCCTGCTTTCCTTCTCAAAGCTCTAGCAGGTTTTTAGGAACCAATACTTCTCAAATTGTTGTCTGCTCTTGGTCAATTTCCAGTGCCATTAAATTATTGTTTTGACAATTTTGTCAGGTTTTATATGCATTTTTTGTGGAGATGAATCACCATCCTATTCACACAGCTGTTATCCTATTTATGTGTCAATCTGCAAGAGACAAAATCATACAGACAAAAAATAGGTCACTGATTTTCAGGCACTTGAGGTCAGGAGAATTCCTTGACTACAAAGGAGGTGCAAGAGACCTTATCAAAATGATGGAAATGTTCGATATCTTCATTTTGGTCTTGGTTACGTGACTATAAATGTTTGTCAAAACTCATATAATTGCACACTTAAAAAGGTAAATCTTACTGTAGGTAATTAATATCTTAAGAAACCTGACTTTACGATAACAATAATATAGTCTATGTACTCAAACTACTCAGCTTCAATTCCCAGTTCTGCCTGTGAACAACTATGTAACCTGGAACTAGGTACTTAACCCCTGTTACCTATCCCAAGACTACCCAGCAGGGATGATAATTGCATTAGTTTTCTATTGCTGTCACCACAAGTTACCATAAACTTAGTGACATAACAACATCTATGTATTATCATATGGTTTTAGAGTTCAGGAGTCCAAAATGAATCTTGTTGAGCTAAAATTAACATGTCAGCAGGGCTATGTCCTTTCTGGGGCTCTAGAGGAGTGCTATGGTTTAAAAGTATGTGTCCCTTTGAAATTCATATGTTAGAATTTAAACTGCAAGGTGATGATACTATGATTTGGGGGCTGGGCATGGTGGCTCACACCTTTAATTCCAGCACTTTGAGAGGCTGAGGCTGGCAGATCATGAGGTCAAAAGATTGTGGCCATCCTGCCCAACATGGTGAAACCCCATCTCTACAAAAAAAATACAAAATTAGCTGGGCATGGTTGCACACTCCCATAATCCCAACTACTTGGGAGGCTGAGGCAGGAGAATCGCTTGAACCCAGGAGGCAGAAGTTGCAGTGAGTCAAGATCATGCCACTGCACTCCAGCCTGACAGCAGAGCAGAGTCTCAAAAAAAAAAGAAAAAAGAGTTGGGCCTTTGGAGAAGTGATGGTTATGCAATCTCTGCCCTTGTGAGTAAAATTTATTTCCTTTTAATTCTGCCCTTGGGAATAAAATTGATTTCCATTTAAAAGAGACTTTAAAGACCTGCCTTTTGTCCTTCTCTTCTACCATGTGAGAACACCAAGACAGTGCTATTAGGAGGAACAAATCGTCACCAGACATCAAATTGGCAGGCACGTTGACCTCAGACTTCCAAGCCTCTAGAACTAGGAAATATAAATTTCTGTTGTTTATAAATTAGCCATTCTAAGAGAGCTTGTATGGTGGCAGAAATGGATTGAGAAAAGCAGAGTCTGTTTCTTTGTCTTCCTCGGCTTCTAGAGGCAACCTCTGTTCTTTGACTTTAATCCCTTCCTTCATCTGCAAAGTGTACAGTGAAGTAGCATCTTCAAATCCCTCTCTGACTCTGGCCTTCTGCCTCCCTCTTTCACATTTAAAGAACTTTTGTTATTACATTGGGCCTACCTAGATTTTCCAGGATAATTTCTGTATTTAAGAGCTGACCAGCATCCTAATTTATCTGAAACTTTAATCCCCCTGTGTTGTGTAATATAACATAATCACATTTTCCAGGGACTAGGGATGAGACATCTTTGACAAGCTTTACCCTGTCTACCACAATAATAGTACTGACTTCATTGGTTTGTTGTGAGGATTAAATGGGTTATAAATGTAAAATACTTAGAACAACACCAGAACATAACAAATAACGCATTAGCTTTTATCATTATTATCTACTTCCTCGTCGTGTGGTCAGGCATGAAATAAATGGAGAGGGCAAGAAGTAATGAGGAATCCACAGATCAACACAATCCTGCCTTACATTCAATGAAACTGTGTGTGGAAATGTCAAAATAATAACTTTTACTCAAACAAGAGTTGTCATGTAGCCCAGTATCCCTCTGGCTTTCTATTCTAATGTCAAACCTGTAAATCGCAAAATCACAATACAAGGCAGTCAACTGAGTACACAGAAAACTTAAGATCCTATTTAACTTCCCAATCTTCAGGTTATCACCAAGGTGAATAAAGTGACCACATATCATAAAAAACAGGCTATTTTTTCTCATTCCTATCAGAATTCCCACAAAATTCAATTTAACTACCTATTAGGGATCCATAGACATACACAGCTTTCAAGTACCATGCAGCTCTATTCATATCACAGCAGGAAACAGAATTCTCAAGCTTATGGACATATGTGGGCTGGAACAGGAGTAAACCACATGTATTTTCCAATTTTTAAGAGGTCAGTTAGACTAGAAGTTGTTATTCTCAGTCCATGGATATTCAAGCTAGCCAAGCAAAAGAGAACACTAGTAAATCATACTTAAAACTTTAGTTTATTCGTTTTTATGTTATTACTGTTTCTTGCAATGAAATGCTTCTTTCTTTCAGATAGGAGAAAAAATATTTCCCATGGTATATATGTGGTACCCTACCATATTAGATAAGCACATTTTTATTTAGTAATTATGTAGAGTCACTCCAAAGTAAATAAAGTACTTTAAGGCTAATTTGTTTCAATAAAAATAAGTATGCAAGTATATTTGGCACAAGGAAATAATTTCTGAAAGAAATTCAAGTTTATGCTGGATTAGCAAACTTTAAACAAACATATGTAATAAAACTGAAGCATTGCTCAGAAAATCCATAGCTGTAACAAGCAAAGAATTTAACTTGAGATGTAATTTTAAAAAATAACAATTCTTTAGAAAATAAATGGAGTTAATAAACATAAAAACAGATTTTTATAGATTAAAAATTATTAATAGAATTTTTAAATTTAAGAATTACTTGCTTTTAAATACAAAATAGATTAATCATTAAAAGTCAATCAAGAAAAAAGAATAGCAGTGCAAATACAAAATATTAAAATGTTTCTGTGGAAATAAACATGAACAGAAAAGAAATTAACAGAATTATATGTGAATATTTTGCTCAACTCTGCTCAATGACAATGAGAACTTCAATAAAATAGGTTGTTTTCTGGGAACTTGAAAAATAAATCCAGAAACAGAAAAAATTTTACTAACATTGATCATCTTTAAAATGTCATTGTAAAAACATTCTTCCTGAAAATTCAAGTTTCAAACTATTTCTAAAGATTTTCTACCAAACCTGAAAGGAAAAGATAACTACAATGAAATCTCTGCAGTTTGAAAATACAAGCGAAAAAACTGAAAGAACTCAAACACTCTTTAGAAAATGTTATAATATAAATCCAGAACCCAAAAACAATAATAGGAAAAAAAGCTAAGTAGAAACCAGTCTTATTTCATGATTATGAATGTGAAAATAATAGTAAACAGAATCCAAGAGCACATTAAAATAATAATACAGCATGGAAAGGGTTAGTCTAATGAGAGAATGGATAAATGTTAGCATATCTGTGTACATAATTTCAAGTATTAACGAAGGAGTCCTTGAAGAAAAATTATACACTAATTTTTATATCATAGATACTGAAAATAGTGTTTAACAGAAAGCTAACATAACTGTGAATGTTGTCAATAACATGGAGTAAGTGGGCATTTCTGTTAGTTATGTGACTTATGCTTACTTGAGAAATATTAGCAGCATTTTAGTTGAAATAAAAAATAGCACAAGTATGTATTTTGTTACTACTATAATTAACATTATTCTGGATGTATCAATATAATTAGATCAGAAAAAAGGAATATACAAATTGAAAATTAGGAAAATTATATCATTGTTATATTTAAATTACACAATTGTTTTGTGGGGAAAAAGAATAAACAAATCATGTGGAAAAAAATTATAAGAAGTAAGAATTTAATAAAGCTGTCTTACATAATTAAATGTATAAAAATCAATAATCTTCATGTCCCTGAAAAACTACCAGTTTGAAGACATAATCCACTTTCAGAAACAAAAAGAAATAAAAAACCTAGAAATAAACTTAAGAAGTATGCTAGATGTACATACAGAAATACTTAAATTCTCCCGAAGGATGAGAAAAGATATTTGAAAAATTGTAAAGGCACAATTTGTTATTGAAACTTCACATAATAACATGTAAATAGGAAGACTTCACATCATATGATGTTAATTCTATCTAGTCAACTTACAAATTTTTTAGAATTATAACAATAAAACACAAAAATAATTTATTTTTGGAACAAAACACACTGATCCTAAATTTAATTAAAAACATTAATAAGAGAGATGTTCGCACATCTAAGGTAGAGAGCTGTAAAGAAGACTAGTCTCATTCTAACATGAAAAAGCTAGATAAATGCAAAATCATAAATTTTCTTGAACTTATCGAAAAGCCAATGTCACAGAGTAACCAAGTAGTCTGAAAATCCACTTTGGGGAAGGCGTCCACGAAAAGAGAGGGGAAGTATGAACTGTCTCATCTATGGCAAAATGCAGGCAAAAAGCAGAGCCATCAAAGACTGTAAGAAGAAATTGCCTAAAATTTTAATAAATATCTAAAAACTTAATGTGAACCAGCACAACATTGTACAGCAGCTGATAGCTTCAGATACAAGGAGATTTTAAATTTACTAACAAGCTCTTTTCCATAGATCTCCAGTGGCTGTTCAAGAGAACAGTAGGGCCGGGCGCTGTGGCTCATACCTGTAATCCCAGCGCTTAGGGAGGCAGAGGCGGGAGGAGAGCTTGAGCTCAGGAGTTCGAGACCTGACTGGGCAATAGAGCAAGACCCTGTTCTCCATAAAAAGGGAAAAAAAAAAAAAAAAAAGACAAAAAAAAGAGAGAGAACAGTAGGGCAAGAGACAGGAGGACCTCCCCTACTGATGAAGGCAAGGAGGAGGGAGTAGCTGCCATTGCAGAAAAACAGAAATCCTGCTTCTCTGCCTAATCACTTGTCTCATAAAGAAGCAAATGCTTCAAGAAAGAAAACAAAGCTGATCAGCCCTAAGGCATAAGGAAATATCCTTTGAAGAATTCCTTCAGCAGGTTCAACAATAGACTTGGCCTGGCTGAGGAAAGAATCATGAACTTCAACATGGGCCAACAGACATGCCCAAAGCTTAAACACAGAGAGAAAAGGAATGAAAACAAACAGAACGGAGCATCAAAAAGGTGTGTGACAATTTCACATCATCTAAATACTTGCAATTAAAGACCCAGAAGGAGAAGAGAGAGAGCACAAAATGAGGGAAATGTTTGAAAAGATACATTTTCCAACAATAATGAAAGACATCAAAAAAAGAATCAAGAGGCTAAGAGACTGCAAAGCAAGATTGAAAAATGCCATATACCTAGACATATCCTATTCAAAGGGCTGAAAAAAATTAAAAGACAATTTTGAAGGCAGCTTGTGAAAAAGACACATCGCATTACAGAGAAACAAAGACAAAAATTATAGACACCATCTCATCGGAAAGCATACAAGTCAGAAGACATTGGAGTCACAGCTTTAAGTTTTTGAAAGAAATAAAAAAGCTTGTCAACTCAGATATCCATAGCTAGAGAAAACATCTCTCAGCAATGAAGGCGAAATGCTTTTTCAGACAAATAATGTAGTGGGAAATGATTGCCTGAAGATTTCATTGTGATACTAATATTAAATACTTCTATTAGGACAGACGATTATCTGAAATCATTGACCTAAGTTTCAACCCTAAGAATCTAGAGAAAGAAAAGCAAATTAAACCCAAACCAAATAGAAGGAAGAAAATAATAAAGGGTAGATAATAAATCAATTACATTAAAAGTTTAAAAAATAGAAAAAAGTTGATGAAACTAAAAGCTGGTTTATTTTTTAAAATTAATACAATTGACAACCTCTAGCCAGACTGATAAAGAATAAAGAAAAAGACACAAATAAATAATATCCACATCCTACTGATATTAGGGAAAAAGAAAATACAATCGTGTCTCAATAGTAAGACACACAACATAAACATAAAATAAAAACTGTGCTCTGAATACCAACAGTAAAATGAGGAAATGGAAAAAAGAGAACACTAAAAACTGACCCAGCTAGATAGCTTGTCTAGTTTTACAGGGAACCACAGAGAAGTGAGCAAAATAGTGATTGCTTAATAACGTTATTAAGAAAACTGCAACTTATAGAGAAAGATAAATTTAGATTCTCATATTGCACCTTACACAAATGAAACTTGGCATATAAAGCATATAAAAATGTGAAATGTGATACCCTAAAGCTAATAAAAAATATAAACATATGAAAGTATTCAGCATAAAGTGAAATACTGATAGATATGAGTATATAAGAATTAGAGATATTTTGCTTTACAAAGAAGATTCGAGAGAAACATTAGGGGAGAAAATTACAAGGAAAAAGATAAGACAACGTTATCTAGGATACGAATATTTTTAAATTTGGGAAACATCTGGATTTCAAGTTAAAAGAATGGACAAAATATGTGAATAGGAAAGGAAATGTCATATGTAAAATAATTATTTGTTATTTTATACCCAGCAATTAAAATAACTAGGAAGCTATATAATGCCAAGTTTTGGAAAGGATATGAAAAAATAGAAACTGTTTCAGGTGAAAGTACAGACTGATAAAGCAGATATGTGGAACAATTTGCAGTACATAATAATTATGAGAATGACTGGCAATGCTATACTTGGACTCAGAAACATCATGTATAGATCTATACAAGAGTATGTATTAATACGCTTATTACAGTATTATCTTGATTATGAATGCTGGAAGCATCTTACGTGTATATTTCTGGGAAATAAATTTAGAAAAATGAATAGATATATTAAACTAGTTAAATAAATAAACTACTGAAAGAAACAAATTATTTAAAAGTAATGAACATGTATCATGGAGCAATTCACAAGCAGTGACCATGAAGTGTGGACTAGAGCAATAGCATAATGTTATTAATATAATTTTAAAGATGCACTCACAAAACAATATTTTACAGTTTACAAAAACACATATGTATCTTAGGAAAAATATGACACATATTAGAGTGATACTTATGGTGGAGGAAGAGTGAGGAAAAAATGGATTTAGGGATCAAAGATGAAGGAAAAAGCAAATAAAATACAGCAATAGAGGTGACTCAGCCCAATAAGACAGTGTGACATGACCTGAGTAATGCAACCTCTGTATTTGAGCCCCCTAGCACACACTCATACACACTCACCACTCACACACACAGGTGCACAAAAAGTTTTAAAAAATTATGGTATATTCATATAAAAAAAATTACAAGATATTAAAAATAATGAAGTGCTGATAGATAAAAATCTCAAATGTTTATTATTGAGGTAAAAACATCAAAGTATTGAACTGTGTGAAGAACATGGTGCTATTTGCATTATTAAAAAGAACATATGAGAAAATGCTTACATAACACAGTCTGACTCTGGAGGAACAGAGAAGAAAATAGTAACAGTGATTATTTCCAGGAAAGATAACTAGATTATCTAACAGACAGCAGTGGGAGGGAAGATTTACATTTTACTGCATATTGTTTCTTTTAAATTTTGTACTTTACTTGTCTAACCAATCAAACAAATAAATAAAATGTGTTGTTAAAGAAAACTTACACCAATAAAATAATTGTCTACTTGAAATCAGCAATGAGTTTATTCTAGGCTAACTTACTGGCAGGCCTAAAAAATATAAATACTTTGAAAGTATAGAAAATGTTCATGTTTTATTTCAAATGTATTTTATATTCAAATATAGCCCATCTTTATCTATGCCTGCAACGCTGTTTTATAATATTTGCTACATTACAATCCTTCAAAGTAAACCTATGCCTTTGATGAGTCAGAATTTCATTTAGAATTCAAAATAATTAGTAGGATCGTAATCATTCCTTTTAAGCTATACACCATTATTTTCCATTTTAAATAGCCAAGGATCTCTAAATGCTTAGGGACTCAAAGAATTCCCCGTGGCAATATCAAATGCATTGAGGTGCAGATGTGCAGGGAAGCTTACCAAGGTGAGAACCAATTCCAATTACTGTCTCTCCCTAAAGTACTTTCATGCAGATATTCACTTTAATCTCAAAAGCCATTCACTTAAATTGTCCCTGATATGTCATTACTCGTCGCTCTCTGTAACACTCTCAGATTTCCATCAACTTGCACTCAAAAAGCTCTAAATCATTAAATCGGGGAAAATTTCTTTCTTAAGTCTCTCTATTCAACTCACTTCACTGATAGAGGCCATTTCTATCTTGGGAACAACTTTCAAAAACTTCATATTAGTCCGTATTTCTAGAGCAGAATCTGTAATGGATCTATCAAAGATTGCCTTTACTCAGGATTTGCACATTGACTTATTTTGATTATACCATCATCAAAATAAGGGATTTTCCTATTTTACTCTTAAAGAAGTGTACATCCTAAAAGATATGTATACTTTCTAGATTTGGCTATCAGATTATTAAAAGGATTAGAAAGATAAACTAAATTTTAGCTTAAAAAAATAAGGTTTCTAAACCATTAGCATGTTAACAAAGATATTAGCATATTTCCTTGCTTAATAATTGAAATGGCAGTTGCTAACACAGATAATAACTAGATGATGAGATTTTTATGCTATTTACGGAATTTGGAGAGAAAATCAATGCCATTAACTTTGTCAACATTTTCAAAAGGAAATATGTTTGAGTAGATAAATTGGAAACCCAATGTTATATCCAATTTTGCACATAATAAAAGCAATAAAAATTAAAACATAAAATAGACAACCTGGAATGAATCATATTGCATTTTCTTTCATATAGAAAGAAAACGACATGAGCTATTACATGGTACTGTGTGATTTGTAACTGTGTAATCAATTTCAACTATCAGCAAGTTTTCTCTGTGAAGGGCCCAGATATTAAATATTTCAGGTTTTGGGTCACTTGGTCTTTATCACGACCACTCAACTCTGCCTCTGTATTGCAGAAGGAACCACAGACAACTGGTAGATGAATGGGTATGGCTGGACTCCAATGAAATTTTCTTTTATTTAGAAAATTTATTTTATTTTGTTTAGAAAATTTCTAAATTTTATTTAGAAAAACTGGAGGCAGGTTACATTTGGCTTCCTGGTGTATGGTACTCTAATCTGTTTGATAGGTTTATCTATTTGATTAACATATTCACAGATTTTGTGAGGAGTGTTGGGCTCAGAAACCAGTACCTCCAAATCTGGTGCTTTGACATGCTTCCGGGTCTCTCTGATGACTACCATCCCCAACCACTCGCCCAATCCTCTGTCTCTCCCAAAGCACAAGATAAAGGTGTTCTCTGAAATTCCCTGATCTACCTAAAGTCTGGACCTACCAAAAACAAAAACAGTTACCTCTGGTCCTTTCCCTGAGTTTTTATTAACTGAAATTATTGGAGGAAGAAAAATGGAAATCTGTCAACATATCCAACAGACTTTTGTCACAAACCATTGTCTACTCTGAAAGTCCAACAAACTTTATCCCAGGCCACAGTATGTTCTTCAAGCCCATTGGATTCCCCTAAAAATAATTTACTAACCCCCTGAAATAATCCATACTTCTGTATCTCCATGTCCCCTATCTAGAAGGGTATACAACCATCTGTTCCCCCATGGTGTGGTGGGTAATTACTCTGTGATCCTCCTTTGTGCATGCTAATAAGTTTGTATGCCATTTCTCTTACTAATTTACCTTTTGTGAGTTGATTTTTCAGTGAACCTTCAGAGGTGAAGGAGAAGTTTTTCCCTTGGCCCCTTTAAGAGCAAAATTATTTTGAAACTCCAAATCTTATCAGCAGTGTGCCTTCTGTGACTGAGATGTCCTTGATTCATGGGGCAAAAGCACCCATCTGACATTCTGATATTGTTTGTTTTATTTTTTATTCCTATGCATTAATCCTCCTCTCCTTTCAGATATATATGAGTGGTGGGTAAATAAATTTATTTTTCCATTTCACAATTTATTTTCTGATCTATTGTGAAGATTTCCCAAAGAACACCATATGGTTAGAGCAAATATTCTACAGAATTTCAGTTCTGTTATTAGAATATTATAACTTGAAGAGTAAATATATGATAAAAAATTAACTGAAGGGAATTAGAGGGAAAGTGAAACCTTCATCAAGGTTAAAGAGAGAATGATGTTTATGAATATAATTATCAGCCTTTCATGAAAAGGGTTTTTACTTTGAGATAGTCTTATCTACTTCATTCTGTGTCAAACACTACAGCACCATTTGACTGATTAATTTGTGAACCTAGCAACTTCTTTAAAAGATCAGAAAAAATAGTTTTGAGCAAATATTAGGTCTAATTCTCAATCGCTGTTCTAAATCTTTTACATATATTATATTATTTAATCCTCATGACAACTTTATGGTTCCTATGATTGTGTTACACATGAGGAAACTGATGCTTCAAAGTTACTAAGTAACTCTGACATTTTACAATTACTAAGCAGAAGAGCCAGGATTCGAAATCAAGTTCATCTGTCTCCAAAGTCCAAGAGTTTGGTCATTATTCTACTGATGACATTTATTTTAAAAGTCAAGGCTTAAACATAGAAAAATAAAATTAAGAGTATACAACAGTGTAGTTGTCAAATAAATAGCAGACTGTAGATGATACACAATTTCTAAGTAGCAAAAGATGACAGTAATGAGAACAGGGGTCATGGCAAAATATATTTCAGTTAAATCTTGAATTTTTAAAAATGCATTTAGGTTGATCATAGTGGCTCACATCTGTAAACACTTGGGAGGGTAAGGTGGGAGGAGTGCTTGAGGCTAGGAGTTCAAGACCAGCCTGGGCAACACAGCAAGATCCCATCTGTGCAAAAAATAAAAATATTAGCTGGGAATGGTTGTGCATGCCCTCAGTGCTAGCTACTCCAGAGGCTGAGGCAGGAGGATCCCTTGAGCTCAGGAATTGGAGGCTGTAGTGGGCTATGATTGTGCCACTGCACTCCAGCCTGGCCAATATGATGAAACCCTGTCTCTACTAAAAACACAAAAATTAGCTGAGTGTGGCGGTGGGCACCTGTAATCCCAGATACTCTGGAGGCTGAGGCAGGAGAATCGCTTGAACCTGGGAGGCGGAGGTTGCAGTGAGCCGAGATCTTCACACTGCACATCAGCCTGGGTGACAAGCAAGAACTTGGCTCTAAGAAAAATATAAAAAATAAAAAATAAACCACCCTACCGCTCTAAAGCATGCAGATAGACGGAAGGAGTTGGGGCATTTATCATGGGGAAGTGTGAAGATGATATGGAATGAATACATGAAAAAGGGCAGAGAGGTAGGAACACATAAAGCATGTTCAAGAACAGGAAATAGACCAGTCCGATAGAAATAAGATCATGAAGATGTATAGACACACACACACACAATGACAAGACACATGTTAATGGATATAATCAAAGTTCCCATGTCACAGTTAAGATGCTGTGTCTTACTACATATAAAGCCTCTGTTCCTCCTGTAATAAGCCTTTCTTAGGTGAGTAGAAAGATAATGGAAAGACATTGTGCAGAAATAATGGTTGCATTCTTACAAGAATGAAAACAAATACTATCATCATAATAAGCAATGCTGGTGCATCACAATTTGCCATCAACAGAGTCTAAATCAGGCTATATGGTGAGAGGAAACAATGGCAAAGAGCTGTTGAAGGCAAGAGATCACAACTAGTGTCAGGATGGCTGCATGGGCACAGTCCTTCCGGAGTCACGGATTCCACTAACTCCACTCCTTGTTCTGGCCAAAGGCAAGATACCAGGGCTCTCACCACAGGAATGTGCTTTATCTTCATCAATGTATCTGAAAAGGGAAATTATCATCAGTATTTCTAAATCAATATCTTCTGCCCCATCCGGCTCTGTGATTCTTCTTGGGTATTCACGGCCAGTCATTGTAGGTATTGATCAGACATGAATACTGCACTCATGTTACTAAAAGTGGCTCTAGAGAAGAAAGGGGTACCTAAGTCAGGACACTGAGGATTCTTTTTTTTTTTGGGGGGGGGGGGACAGAGTCTTGCTCTGTCCCCCAGGCTGGTGTGTGGTGGCAAGACCTCGGCTCACTGCAACCCCTGCCTCCCGGGTTCAAGCGATTCTCCTGCCTCAGCCTCCCAAGTAGCTGGGACTACAGGTGCGCACCACCATGCCCAGCTAATTTTTGTATTTTTACAAAAAATTTTGTATTTTTAGTAGGGGTTTCACTATGTTGGCCAGCATGGTCTCGATCTCTTGACCTCATGATCTGCCCGCCTTGGCCTCCTAAAGTGCTGGGATTACAGGCATGAGCCACCATGCCATGCCAAGAATTCTTATAAATGTGTCCTCTCTGCCAGGGAGTGAGGTTCCCTCCTCTCTTCTGAACATGGTTTCCCATTGTCCATATATGTCTGCTTTCTAGAAACAAGAGAAAACATTTCCTCTCCTGGCATAATAGGAAACTATGTGTAGAAAAATCGATAAAATTTATTCTCCATGGAAAAAATGTTAGCAACAAGAGAGGTTTGACTTCTTTTCAGAAAACCATTGTGTGTGTGTGTGTGTGTGTGTGTGTGTGTGTGTGTGTGTGTGTGTGTGTTGTGTGTTTCTCCAGGAAGAGGGGTGGAAGTTTGATTCTGAACTGTGTTCATACCCACATATTATATTCTCAAATGTCATTCATATCTCACAGAGAGAAATTAAAAAGAAAGCACCCAATATTCAGAGTTCTCTGCAGACACCACATGCATTATTACAAAATGTCTTTGGTATATCATTACTTTCATAAAGACTGAATATTTAAGTAGTTCTGTGCAACTGTGTAGCATATATAACCAAGACGACCACGCTTCAGCCTCTCCTGCTGGTTTAACCATGACGGAGCATCTTCACCTGTTCATTGCAATCCTAGCTATACAGGTCCAAAGAGGAGAAGTCAGTTCTGCATGAAAATAACACAAATGAAACTACCAAGCAAACTCTTTCCTGAGCACCAGTCTGTACAGCACCCTATTTTTTCTCTGTATTTACATTTGTGCTCTAAATTTTTCTACAAGGATAGGACCCCAATACCTGAAACTCATCAGATTTACTACCAAACCATTGAACTTTCTCCTTCCTAGTTCCTCCTCTGTTTCCTAGTTCAGATAATTATAGCAATATCTATCTACCATCTTCACTTTCTTCCCCTTCTTTATTCTCCAAATTCAGATGGTGGTCATCTTTTTCCACTTTTTTTTCATCTTTTTCCACTTTCTACTCCACCTACTTTGACCCTAATTCAGACTTTCAACATACCTTACCTGAAAAGTTACCATAACTTCATAACTGAGTCTCACAGCATCAAGTGTCTCCTATTTTATTGCCTCCTTCATACACTGCCACAGTCTGCTTTCTAAATCTTAGATTTGATCATATCAGTTCCCTGTTTGGAAGCTCTCACAGATTCTTCATTGCTTCTAGCACAATTTCCTTGGAAAATTAGGTTTGGTTTGTGCTAAGAGGTTTAAAACAGTTGGGAAAGAAGGAATGAAAGAAGATATAGAAAAGTATAAAAATATTTCAACGTGCAATTCTGTAGAAAATGTGCAGAAGTATTTTTACCTCATTTGTCTTTGCAGGGTTTTTTTAATGGACTTATTGTACAAAACAATACTATTTAGGAAATAAGACAATGTATAAGAAAATGTATCTATCTGCTTATTTTTTTCAAAAACAAGAAAGAATAAATCAGAAACTAATATAATTAGTTATGTGCAAGGGATAAAATGGAGATTAGATCAAAGTGTGAGCTTTTTTTATTTTGCTGACTATATAGCAGTTATGTAAGAGAATATCCTTGTTCTTAGGAAATACATACTAAACTATTAATAGGTAAAGGAACATGGTATATGTGATCTCTCAAATGGTTCTGATAAAAATAATAACTGTGTATATATATGGATATGATTGGAGAGAGAGAATAAAATAAAGCCAATTTCTCATGATGTTAAAAACTTGTCAATCAAGGGTAAAAAGTCATTTTATTTTTCTTTACAGACCATCTATCACTTGCCACTGAGGACAAATTAGAAGCCTTTATCCTCAATTCTAATCTCTATTTCTAATCACTGATGAACTTGAACCCCTGTGAGTTTGGTAGTAATTCTGGAACAAGAAAGATTGGCGGTGCTAGAGTAAAGTTCTTTATCTCTTGACCATGGGTTTGTAGCATTTGTTTAGCAGGTGGTTATGTTTTGCATATTTACTTTTTTTGGAGAGAGGAGGGAATGCAACAACTTTATGGAAAGAAAAGTGCAATAAGATTTGTTGAAACCTTAAAGGGGAAACTTAACCCCTGTCAAGCGCAGGACCATGTGCAGAGTGGACTCTTTCTGGATGTTGTAGTCAGACAGGGTGTGCCCATCTTCCAGCTGGTTCCCAGCAAAGATCGATCTCTGCTGGTCAAGAGGGATGCCCTCCTTGTCCTGGATCTTTGCCTTGACGTTTTCAATAATGTCACTGGGCTGGACCTTGAGGGTGATGGTCTTACCGGTTAGGGTCTTCACGAAGATTTGCATTGTCAAGTGGCGATGATAGCAACTCACAAAGAAGAAAGGCGGCTTCACTCCCGGCTGCGATGGAACTCGCATATTTACTTTTTGATGGATGTGTTGCAGACAGTTAATGGTTACTATAAGCTGTTTTCAGATTTATAGCCTGGCTTCTCATGTATGCTCTTGTGAAATGAAGTGTTTCTGAGTTTAAATTTCCTCATCTGCGGGATAAAAGCAGTTGAGTAATTGCTAAATTACATCTCTAAGGTCTTTTCTTCAAAAAAATCCTTTCCATATTTTACTTTTCAATCTTCTTTTTAATGCAGAAGAAATTTACTTTTCTCACCCACAGCGTGTCTATATCATAAGTGGAAAACATATTTGTTCATGATTGAAGTGAAGTAAGGTTGTTATACTTGTTCCTTTCTACATAATTTAAATTTCTTAATTGAGCCTAGAATTGAAAGAAGTGTATTATAACTAGGACTCTAAAAATAGTAACGCATGCCTAAGATTGCTTGCATTCTTACAAGTAAAAGAAAATTGTTGAAATAATTGATTTGTTGCCAGTCAAATGCTTTTAATTTTTTATGATTCCTCAGCACTGGGCTGCATGGTCATTGTTACACAGGTTGGATGAAGTGAAAATACAGCATTTGCTAATAAAAGAAAAAAGAATTCAGTATCATGAACGAGTGATGTACATAACAGATAATTTATACAATCTTTCCAAGGGTAATCAGCATTTGTTTTGTAAATTGTTGAGAAAATAATATAAAAGAATGAATAAATCAGAAACTAATATAATTAGTTATGTGCAAGGAGTAAAATGGAGATTATATCAAAGTGTTAGCTTTGTATTTCCCCAACCTTTTCTTTTCCTGGGAGAACCTGAAAAGGACTGAACACAAATACAGCTGAGAAGTACCCATGGGATAATAATGTGGCAGACACTGGGTCTTACTAGGGGGATTCACAAAGTCTGAGGGTTTAGATGACAGAAGCTCACAGAACGCATCCTAATAACTGGAGGTCTGCCTTGAAAATCAACAGATCAGCATTTTATTTCCCTTTTGATTCATTACTCTTACAGATCCTGGGGTCCTCTGCCATTATGTAGAGCGACTACCTTAGAAAAAAAATAATACTTATTTTATGTTTAATTCATTTATTCAATATGCTTGTATTAAGTACCTATTATACTTAATACTATATACTCAAGTATTTGTTGTTCTATGAATCACAAGACAGATTTCTCTTCTCAGGAAACTTAATACGAAACATTTTACACTTTAATCATGATTTGTTTAAATGAAAAGAAGATAATCTGTGTGATTAAAATTTTGTAGTATAGTACTTTTAGAGTGAAAGGAATATGTATAAATGAGAAAAAGCCAAGAACTTAATTTATTATTATTATTATTTTTTTTGAACAAAAAGAATGAAAGAGAGAAAGAAAGAGGAAGAGATTTTAGAAAAAGAGTGAAAAGGAGAAAGAAAGAAACAGCAAAAGAAAGAAAAAAAAGAATGAAAGAGAGAGAAAGAAAGAGGAAGAGATTTTAGAAAAAGAGAGAAAGGGAGAGAGAAAGAAAGAGCAAAAGAAAGAAAAAAAAAGAATGAAAGAGAGAAAGAAAGAGGAAGAGAAAGAAGGAGAGAGAATGGGATTCTTGTTTTATTGCCCAGGCTAGAATACAGTCTAAAAATGGGTATTAAAAACCTCTTTTATGCCAATAATTGTGCTTAACAATGGAGACAGGAAGGAATAGGGGATGAAAATAACAAATAAGCAGAC
>PVKP010019057.1:0-43165 GCA_004027715.1 Plecturocebus donacophilus | reverse complement strand
CCCTATCCCCTGGCAACCACTGTTCTTTTTACTATCTCTGTAAGTTTTGCCTTTTTCAGAATATCATATAGTTGAAACCATATAGTACATAATCTTTTTAGACTGGCTTCTTTCATTTAGTAATATACATTTAAACTTCTCCATATCTTTTTATGGCTTGGTAGCTCATTTCTTTTTTAGCACAGAATAGTACTCCATTGTCCAGATGCACCACAGTTTATTCATCCATTCACATACTTAAGGACATCTTGGTTGCTTCCAAGTTCTGAAAATTATGAATAAAACTACTGTAAACTTGTTGCAGGTTTTTGTGTGGACACAAATTTTCAACTCTGTTGAGTAAATAATGAGTGCAATTGCTGGAGCAGAAGGTAAGGCTATGTTTACTTTTATAAGAAACTACCAAAGTGTCCTCCAATGTGACTGTACCATCTTGCATTTCCTCCAGCAATTAGTGTGAGTTCCAATTGTTCCATGTCTTTGCCAGTATTTGGTGTTGTCAGTGTTCTGGATTTTGATCATTCTAATAATTATGCAGTGGTATCTCATTGTTTTAATTTGCTGTCTACATATGATGTAGAGTATCTTCTCATGTTATATTCCAACTGTATATTTTCTTTGATGGAATATCTGTTAAGGTCTCTTGCCCATTTTTAAATCGGCTTGTTATTGGAGTTTTAAAGAGTTCTTTGTATATCTTGGATTACAATGCATTATCAGATGTGTCTTTGGCAAATAATTTCTCCCAGTTTGTGGCTTGTCTTTTTATCCATTTAAGAGTGTCATTTGCAGAACAGATTTTTTAAAATTTTAATTAAGTTTGGCTTATCAATTATTTCTTTTATGGGTTATCTCTTTGGTGTTGTGTCTGAAAAATATCATTGTTGAATCCATGGACACCTAGATTTTATCCTGCGTCATCTTGTAAGAGTTTCATAGTTTTGTATTTTACATTTAGGTCTGCATCTATTTTAGATTTTATGTCACCTCCTTTTTGAAGAGTACCCATAGACAAATGTTTTAGAATTTGCTATATGCAACAGAATCACCTGATACACTTGTCAAGCCTTTAGATGGGCTCCTCCTCAAGCCTTTGGATGAGATTCAAGGGGTCTTCCCACATTTGCAAGCATGCAGTTTTTGTGTCCACTGGCATTAACAGGAGCTCCAGGAGATTCTTGTGACAGCTGTAATAGTTAGGATGGTATCTGTGCCAGGATTTCAGAGCAGAAGCCAATTTTGACTATAGGTGATTAGAACCCAGATTCTAATTGTAATTTTTGCTGGAGGTCATGATCTGAAGAAATGTTAATTATAAGCGTTTTGCAACTTAATTGTATAAGTGCCTTCCAAATGCATTTTTCTCACAGACAACAAGGACATGTTATTTCAATTGCTTTGTAAAGTTACCTTAGAGAATTGACATTTGAATGTTAAGCACTATAAAGCACAAACAGACAGGTTTTTAAAAATGCTTTCAATATCGTATATTTGAATTTATGCTTCAAGTTATTATGATGTTATAAATAGTGTTATTAACCATGAGGAAGCAACAATTTTAATGCAATGGATTATAATAGTATTTAAGGACTCTAGAAAGAAGACACTTAGAATGACATATCAGTGCAATAGTTAATATAGACCAGCCTAAGCAACATAGTGAGACACTGTCTTTACAAATTGTTAAATTAAGTAGGCATGGTGGTACGTGCCTGTACTCCCAGCTACTTGGAAGGCTAACGGAGGAGGATCACTTTAGCCTGGGTGGTCGAGGCTGCTGTGAGCCATGACCAGGGCCACTGCACTCTAGCCTGGGCAACGGAGTGAGATCCTGTCTCAAAAAGCAAACAAAAATATAAGCAAAACATCAAAGTGTTTATAAAATAAAACATGTGTAGGGCAATAAATCCTGGAAGAAATCAACCATGGCAACTAAATAGTAACAACAATAATAATACTAGCCTGGCTGTCCAGTGAAGCTAGTTCTTCTAATCCAAAGATATTTCTAGGAATTCTCAGCTTTTTTTGTTTGTTTGTTTTTAGGATTCTGAAAGTTTTTATTTTAATTTTTAATCCTTCCTCTTCCCCCTCACCCTGTTTAGGGTTCTTTGTCAAAAAAAAAAAAAAGTCTCTACTTATTGGTGGTGGTAAAAATTATACTGGATAGCCACTGAGTATATCACATAATTTATAGAGAATCTAAACAACCTGGTACTACAAATGATGAGGATGGCCATGAGATTGTCAGGAGCAGGAACTCTTGGCTTCTTTAGGACAGGGCCATGGAATAAGTTGACTCTGGTTGTAACTGCTTGACTTTCTGCCTACCTTCCTGGGGTCTATTGTGCCACAGCTTGAATGACCTGGGGTGGGCAATGCCATGGACACTGCTACCAAGACCACCTAGCACTTCCCTCTTGTGTCCCTTCCAGGTGCAGGCAATAGTGCTTATGCATCCAAAGAAGACTGACATGCCAAGAGAATATACTTGCAAACATCTGTATCTCTTTGAGAAGCTACATTGGAAAGCACTGACCAACATTTTAACATGTAGCATTCTATCACTCTTGGTCTTTCTTTGCCTCACTTTCCCTATTTCCTACACCTCAGGGTCTGCTTATGACAGAATTCAGCCCCATGTACTTAGTCAAGCCTTGCTCATATTTGTGGGAACCTAGGTCCCTGACGGTAGAGCTCTAGCCAGAGACCGCGCCCTCCTCTACCTAACACTTCCCTTCCCCTCTTCCTATCGTTTAAAGATAGTAGCCTCAGCTGCTACCCCTAGTTCTGAAAAGACAAAATAAGATGGAAATGAAAGAAGACATGTGAAAGTAGTTTTCTAAAAATGCCTGACTAACCCCACCTAGATGTATCTGGTTTTGGATTTCATTTGCTGTTCCTTAATTATCCAACAATAGTCACAGCTATAATTTCTTAAGCACCTATTATAAGGCATAGATGTTACTATTCTTGATTTGTTGGTTAAGAAATTAAGGTTTACAAAGGGTAAGCCTTTTGGAGACGTAAGAGATGAGTCTGGGATTTGATCTATCACCTGAACTACTTCAAACACATGAAAAGTACTCATATCAAACACTTCATGCCTTATGCTCTGAGCTGGGTAGTGTAGTCTGCTTGAAAGCTCTCATTTTGTTATTGTGAATGCCATGTGTCAAAAGAACATTTCTAGAACAGTCCTGTGTTTCTTAACCTGTGGCCCTCATAGTACAGGTAGTTTTGAAACAGGAAAGGTTCCCTTGCCCCCTTCACAGGGCGTGCAATGAGGGAATGTCTCGCTTCTTCAGTGCTCCACTGCTCAGACCTCTAGGGGAACATGCAGATGGGAAGGCTGTGGGGCTCTGACCCCCAGCAGTGCCTGGGGGTGAATGTTTATAGCTCTTGAAGCCCCAGTGGGCATGTGTTATGGGGTGCTCTCTTACTTTGCCATCTAGAGGTGGCTTGTGTTAACCTGCTCAGTTAGACCTTCTACCTTGTCTCAAGGACAGAGGGCTTTCTGTATCCTGGGTTCTTGCCTTGGTGTACCAGAGAATCAGATCTCATGTGGGCTTGGAGAATGAGTGCAAAATTTTGTTGAGGAAGGAACTCTCAGCTGATGGGGAAGCCAGAAGGGAGATGATCTTCCCATGGGCTTGGGCTGCTCAGCGGCTCCGGCTCTCCTGAGACTGTCCTGGCCAACCTGCCTCCTCCCACTGATAAACGGCCTGCCAACGTGCCGGCCGGCATCTGTCAGTGTGCTCCCCTCGGTGTGCTCCCCTCGACGTCCCCTCGATGTCCAGCTGCTTGTGTCTTCTTTGACAGATCTGTTTCTCTCCACATCCAGCTGCTTCTGTCTCTGCCTTGCTAGGGTCTCGAAGGTTGTTATAGACCCAGGATGGGGAGGTGGTCTTGGAAAATGCAGCATTTGGGTGGGAAGACACAAGTACCTGTCCTCACCTAGGTCCCTGGAGGTAGAGCTCCAGCCAGAGACCACGCCCTCCTCCCCCCAACACTTCCCTTCCCCTCTTCCTATCGTTTAAAGGGACCACACTCTTTCCTTCCCAGCACTCCCATATCAGTTTCATTATTTCAGAACATCCATGGGAACTTTGTATTTACCTGTCATTACATTGCTGAGGAGAATGAAGTAGCATGTCTCTTTCCTTTTGATTTGAATATCATCAGTTTTATCTATTAATACTGGGACTGACCAGAAAATGGCTTGCAATTATTTGTTGTCATCTAATTCAAAATGGAGAATCAAAGTAGTATTATTGAGTCAATGCAATGTATTTAGCTGGAAAAAAGAATCGTATGAAACTTGAGACTCCTGGGAGTCAAAAGATAGTATAGTCAGCAGAAAGTTTGGGATAATCATAGCAACAAAACACAAAACTATGTTGATATCTGAGCAGGCTCCTCTTTAGCATATCATGTGGCAACATGAATCATTCAGGGGCTGAAGTTCATCCATCTTTCTTTCCTTTCTTCCTTTTCTTTACCACTTTCTTTTGTTCCAAGTTCTCCGCTGCCCAACATCGTCCCTCACTGGCTTTCTGGAGCTGTACCCAGTCCACCTACATCACAGCAGGGATTTTATCAGTGGTAGCAACAGAATCCAGCAAATGACCAGCTTGTTCTCACTCATTCCCTCAGACAGTGAGCATCTGCTGGATGGCTTTCTAAAATAATTTACTGTATTTTTAAAAAGCTCAACAGTGTAGAGGCTAGCCATGCTGATGGTGGGAGCAGGATGCACAAAATGTAGTAATGAAACAGTGTTTTTCTTTCATCCAGTTTAACAGAGGTGTTTGTCATCTAACTGTGAACTGATCTGAGATTGTTTTGTTCCCACAGTGAAAGGCCAAGTAGAACGGGATTGCCACATATATACTAAGGAGGAACGTGTTTCATGGGGCTAGCTTAAGGCTGTATAAAGACCACAGGTTGATTTTTTGGTTCCGTCCTTTTCAGGACTCATGTTTCAGTTTTTAATACCTACAACAATACTGTTAGCCTCTAGGCAGACAGTAATTTGGAGAAATGGCTGGGTATTTCCCTGTAGTCAGGAGAGGGGCAGGGTGGTGTAAGAACAGCCGGAATCAAGCACAAGTTAGCAGAGATGGAGATGATCTGGAAAGTGTGTTAACTGCCTACAAATCTGAAGTTTTCACTTCTATTGAGTGTAGAACCTAAATACAAAAGAAAACAATTGGAATTCTGGAAGTTTGAAGATGAAAGGTCTTTAGAGATCTCTAAGCCCTCTTACATTACGGTTGAAGCACAGAGGTACAGAAAGAAAAAATAAGGGACCCAAGACTACAGAGCTGTTCAGTGGCTGCACCAGCCTCTGCCCAGTGTGGACCATAGCTTATAAGTTACGTAGAAAACAGAGACAACAAATTATTCCTTGGAAAATATACAAGATGACCACTTTAGGCCTTGCCAAATGTGGGGAAAATGATTTGTGAAAATCTGGAAAGATCCTAAAAGGTTATTTAGTTCAGACTCTGCCTTCAAAATGTTTAGTGTTTTCTATAATTATTTTATTAATTTTTAAAATTTTAAGATGATTGTAGATTCATAGCAGTTATAAGAAATAATGCAAAGAGATCCTGTGTATCCTTTGCCTAATTTCCTCCAATGGTGCTATCTTGCAAAACTTTAGTAAAATGTTAACAGCCAGGATACTGGAATTGACATAATGAAGATAAAGAACAATTTTGTCACAACAAGGAGGCTTCCTGTTGATGGTACATAGTCAGACATCTCCCTGCCTCCCCACCTCACCTCTGCCACAGACACCTGGAAACCATTGATCCTTTCCTCATCTCTACAACTTTGTCATTTCAAGAATGTTACGTAAATAGAACCATAGATGCATAAGTAGAACAATAAAATCCTAATCTTTGGGGATTCATCTTCTTTACTTGGTGTAATTTCCTTAAGATTTATCCAGATTGTTTTGTTTATCAATAGTTTATTCCTTTTTTTCCCTCTATAGTATTCCATGGCATAAATGTACCAAAGATTATTCACCTATCAGAGGACATCTGGGTTGTTTCCAGTTTCTGGCTATCGTGAATAAAGCTGCTATGAACATTCATGTTCTTATATTTACATGAACATAACTTCATTTCTTTGGCATAAATGCCCAGGAATGCAATTGCTGAGTCATAGAGTAGTTGCATATTTCAGTTTATGAGGAGCTGCCAAACTTCCTTCCAGAGAGACTGTATCATTTCACATTCCCACTAGCAATGTATGAGCAATCCACTCTCTCTACTTGATGTTGTCATTAATTTTTATTTTAGACATTTCGGTAGGTGTATATTGATAGCTCTTGTGGTTTTAATTTGTATTTATCTAAGGCTAATGATGTTAAACATCTTTTCATGTGCTTATTTTCTATCTGTTGGTTTAGGGCAAATGTCTATGTATTTTGCCTATGTTTCTGGTTGGATTTTTTTAAAATTGTTTTTGAAAATTTTTTATATGTTCTAAATACTACTATGTTAGACATATGGTTGGTAAGTATGTTCTCTCAGTCAGTAGCTGTGCCTTTATATTCTTCTCAAATAATCTTTTGCAAAACAGAAGTTTTTTATTTTGATAAGGTATAATTTATCAGTTCCCCTGTAGTGTGTTACATTTCAAACTAAAGATCTCTTAGTCTAATCCTTTCTAGTCCTATGTCTCAAAGATTTTCTCTCATGTATTTTACTACAAGTTCTATAGTTTAACATTTATGTTTAAGATCGTGACACATTTTGAGTTGACTTGTATAAGGTATAGTATTTAGGTCTTTTTATTTTTTTGTCTTCAGCATCACTTGTTGAAAAGCCTATGCTTCTCCATTGAATTGTTTTTACAACTTTGACAGAAACTAGTTGGACATATTTATGTGAATCTACCTCTGAGTTCTCTATTCCATTTCTTTATATGTCTAACCCTCTGCCAAGACTGTACTTTTGAATCCTGCAGCAATATAATTAGTCTTGAAATCAGGTAAAATGAGTGCTCTCACTTTATTCTTTTTCAAAAATGTTTTAACTATTATAGGGCCTGTATCTTTTAAATAGATTTTAGAATAAGCTTGTCTATGTCTACAAGATGTCTTTCTGGGATTTGGATGGGAATTGCTTTAAAAGAGCCACTGTTGCCTTATTTGTTTTGTTTGCATGGAGTATATTTTTCCATCCTTTTACATTCAACCCAATCATCCTTGAATTTGAAGAGTTTCCTGTAAACAGTACAAAATTGGGTCATGTTTTATATTCACTGCCAATCTCTGCCCTTTTAATTGATATAGTAGGCCATTTATATTTAAGATAATTATTGAATGTGTTAAGACATAAGCCTTCCATCTTATTTGTTCCCTCTGTTTCTTAATCTTTGGATTCTCTTCTCTTGCCCTCCTGTGAAATACTTGCAAAATGTTAGAGTTTTATTTTGATTTTATGTGTTGTGTTACTTTGCATAAATTTTTTTAGTGGTTGCTCTGGGTATTGCAATATACATACGTGACATCACAGTCTATTGGTATCAACATTTTATTACTTCAAGTGAAGTATAGAAACTATTTGCTTTTAGGTTCCTTTATTCTCCATGTTCTTAGATATCATTGTTTGGAATATCAGATGATTTTAAGAATTTTGTTTCAAGCATCACATATGATTTAGAAAACTCATAATAAGGAAAGCTTGTTGTACATACCCATATTTGTGCTCTTTTCATTCTTCTTCCTTCCTTCCTGATGTTCCAAGTTTCCTTCTTTTATCATACCCTTTCTGTTTTAAAAACCTCAAACAGGATATTTTTGTCAGTGATAATTTTTTTAGTTTTTTTTTTTTTTTAAATCTGGGAATGTCTTTATTTCCCTTTAATCCTGAATGATGGTCTTGAATTCATTGTTGACAGTTCTTATAGCACTTAAAAAAATATCATTCCACTTCCAACTGGACTCTTTCAATAAGAAATTTGCTGTCATTTGAATATGTTTCTCTTTAGGTAACATGCCATTTCTCTCTGGCTGTTTTCAAGTCTTTATCTTTAGTTTATAGAAGTTTAATTTTGATGTGTCTTGGTATAGATTTCTCTGGATTTGTCCTATTTAGAGTGTGTTTACTTTGTTGAATCTGGGACTTGATCTTTCACCAATTTTGGAAAGTTCATTTATTTATTGGAGTGCTCTTTCAGCCCCAATTTTCTTTTCTCCTTCAAAGAAACCAATGTTGGATCTTTCATTATTGTCTCACAGGTACCTGAGGCTTTGTTCATTTTTTTTTCAGTCTATTTTCTCTGTTCGTATTGGATAAATTTCACTGATTCATCCTCAAGTTCACTAACCTTATCCTTTGTAATCTCCACTCTATTATTGAAATTATACAGACAAAACTTTTAAGATTTGTTATTGTATTTTTTTTGGTTCTATAATTTCATTTTTTATAACTTTTTTCCTGAGAATTTCTGTATTTTCAATTATTTCAAAATCATTTATAATTGCTTGTTGAGTCATTTTCATGATTGTTGCTTTAAAGTTCTTGCCAGATAAATCCAACGTCTGACTGATGTTGGTGTCAATGTTAGTGTCAGTTGATTGTCCTTTCACATTCAGGTTGTGATTTTCCTAGTTCTTGGCATGACAGGACTTTTGTATTATATCCTGGATATTTTAGCTACTAGGATACTCTCAACCGTATTTAAAATTTTTGTTTTTCTGGTAGTCACCCTATTTAGATTTGTCATTCAAGACCCTTTTGTAAGCCTACTTACAAAAGTACAGTCTTTTTTTCTTTGTACTCTTGGTTCTGTTGACAGTCTGATGTTTCAGAGCCTTTGCAGTGCTATTTTGGTTTGCTTGGTTTATCCAGTGTCACTGACGTTCTCACTGGTCCTTGCTGGTTTGCTTGAATGGGTGGAATGAACTTTTCCAGGCCAGGATAAGACCCTAGCTGAAGAATGGAGCTTCTAGCTCACAGGAATAAAAAGTGCCACCCAGGCAGGCTAAGATCTTGTTATCCTGGGGTCCTCCTTGCTAGTGCTCCCAGCTGTGTGATGTTTCTGGGTTAGGGTGAGAAGTCTCAGGCCCAGCAAGAAAGGAGATAACTTTCCAGATGAATGAGGCTGCTTTTTGTAGCGTGATTTCCCTTGCAGCTGCCATCACCACCACTGCCGCCTTCTCCTCCTCCCCTTCTTCTTCTTTTTCTTGTTTTAACATAGGCAAATTTGTTTCTTTCTTGTACCTTTCACATTTTCTCACCAATATCCTTCACCAGATTTGAGTTTTAACTTGAAACATAGAAGTTAGAGCTATTCAGCCTAACTTAGGTACCAGAAGTGATCTGAAGGTTCAAGTTTTATGTTGTAGAAAGATTTTGAAATAGAAAAAAAAATTTTTCTTTTTAGGCATTATAAAAAAAATCCAATACAAATTCTTACAGAGGAGTTATTATCAAATTAACTCTAGTTTTTAAGTGTTTATTAATTTCCAAGTGATGCATTCTTTCAACAAGTCAGCTTTACTAACATACAAATCAAAGATATTTGTGTTTCAAAGCACTGGAGGGCAAATTATTTTCTGAACATTATATACAACAATTTATTAACATTAGATAAAGATTTAAGTTTCTTATCTGGCTATAGCAGTGTTGTGTTAGTTTCCATAAACTTTCTCAGGCTTCATGCACCCATCCATCTATCCTACTAAGCAGCTAAGCACTGATTACATATCACTGTATCAGATCCTCTGCAGAATCCATAGATGAATGAGATTACAGTGTTGTTACATTTCAGAGCCAACCTTTCTAGCTGTATCTCCTGTCATTTCTGGCAATATCTATAACCTGAGCCATATTACATCAGTGCACACTGGCTTCCAGTTTTTCCATCTTTTCACAGGTACAGGCTTCCAGTCTTTCTGTCGTTTCACAGTGATATGATTTGGCTTTGTCCCCACCCAAATCTCATCTTGAATCCCCACATGTTGTGAGAGGGACCTGGTGGGAGGTGATTGAATCCTGGGGGCAGGTCTTTCTTGTGCTCTTCTCTTGATAGTAAGTAAGTCTCACAAGATCTGATGGCTTTTAAAAAGGGGAGTTTCCTTGCATAAGTTTTCTCTCTCTGCCTGCTGCCATCCATGTAAGATGTGACTTGTTTCTCCTTGCCATCTGCCATGATTGTGAGGCCTCCCTATCCCCATTGAACTGTAAGTCCATTAAACCTCTTTCTTTTGTAAATTGCCAGTCTTGGGTATGTCTTTATCAGTAGCATGAAAATGGACTAATACACACAGGTATCAGGCCATTCTCTCTTTCTAGAATGTTTTCCTTTCCTGTGTTTGCTGAGCAAAATCCTTTACCCAATTCAAATGTCAATGTCTCTGGGAAGATTTCTCAACCTCTTTAGGCAGATTTAATAACTATCATGGAACTTTTCATATCTCTATATTAGCAGGTATATGATGTTTAATTTTAGGTGTCAAGTTGACTAGATTAAAGAATTCCCAGATGACTGATACAGCATTATTTCTGGTTATGTCTGGGAGGGTATTTCCAGAAGAGATTTGCATTTAAATCACTGGACTGAGTAAAGATAATCCACCCTCACCCAATGTGAGTAGTTACTGTTCAGTTCTATGAGAGCCTGGATAAAGCAAAAAGGCAGAAGAAAGGTGAATTTGCACTCTGTTTTCTGAAGCTGGGGCACACATTTTCTCCTGCCCCTTGACATCAGAATTCCAGCTTCCCCAGCCTTTCGATGTAAAACGTGGACCCACAGCTCCTCAGGTTCTAAGGCACTGAGGCTTGAACTGAGCCATGCTACTACTGGCTTCCCTTGGTTCTCTGATTTGCAGATGGCATATTATAGGACTTCTCGGCTTCCATAATCATGAGATCCAATTCCTGTAATAAATCTTCTCCCCTCTTTCTCTCTCAAAAGGATATATCCTTTGGGTTCTGTTTCTCTGGAGAGCCCTAATATACACATGTAACATTTTATAATACTGTGTCTTGTTGGTTTCTCTTGGCTAATTAGGGATTAACTTAAATTGAAGAACTGCCTTGTTCCTTTTCCTGTCATTGGTATCTGGATTAGGAATAACAAATCATAGATTTCTGGCATATTTCATTTATTCATTTAACAAATAATTTTCAGGACTACCAAGCTTGTCCAGATAGGTTGATAACAGCACAATTCTAATGGGTGCATTTCACATAAACTGTAGTGTACTTCAGGGCTGCTATACAACCACACAGTGAGAACTATTTATTGAGCCCCTACAGCATACTATGTACTGTTCAGGAATGCAGCAGTGAACAAAAACACCAGAAGTACCTTGAGTAAATGAATTGGCCATTACTTCATTCCTGGGGCATCAAAAGAAAGAGCCCTTTCTAACTTTGTATGTAGTATTCTGAACAGGTGCTACCTACTTGATGATAATCTGAACTAAATGAACTATAGTTTTTGTTCTGGTTTAAATTTTATTAACTCAGTGCGAGACTATTATCTCATGCAGATCAGATATTTTTATCAAGGAAAGGACAATGACATACTTTCTAGAATTAAAAATAGGATTAATGATTTAGTTTTTCCAGCTACTACATGTAGGTTTTTTATTTATTTCTTAGAAGTCAGTCACTTATTTGTAGAGCCCTAAAGAGTGATCTGATAAAACATAAGTAAATAAAGACGGCTTGACCAGAACCAACAGATTGCATTGCCTATTTTTACAGTATGTTCTGTAGGAACAGGTCAATTATATTTCAAATACATTGCCATTCATTATTTTGAATATGAAATTAAAACTAATTATTGGTTTCAAAACAGAACTACAAGTAATCACAAACATACATTTACCTATCTACATCTACACATGATTTGTGTTCTTAAAAATTATCCTTTGCACTAAATGATATGTGTACTCACAAACACTCTTATGTGGTTCTTTTTCAAGATCAGTAATTAGTTTCCAATTCAAACAGGGGCCATAGATGCTCCTTTTGATTTAATTTTATTAATTTCGTTTTCTTCAACAGCCACACATTTGAGAGAAATAGGCATTAATTAGCCATTTCCACCAGGCATAAAATAGAAAACAGGCTCCAATCGTAACAAGAGAAATGAAGGTAACTCTTAACTCATGTTTTTGTGTCCTAGTCAGAGATAGACTTTGTAGACCTAGACTTTGTAGGATATGAATTTTATAAAATTTAAAGCATTTTTTAAAGAAAAATTAGACACACACATGAATATTTAGAATGAGAAAAAGAAATCACAACAAAATACAATTTTTTAAAGCTGACAAATACTAAAGCAACAACAGAACAAAAAGCCCAAAATAATATTAATCTCAACATTTAGCTACAATGTTTCAAAATTTTTTGGTCACCTCGTTTTATGACAGTGTATGATATTGTAAAATATACACTTGGTCTTCAACCCCATTTCCTTACTAAAATGTCTAAAATCCTTGGAATCTTCAAAATACTGCCTTCTTTTTGGAGACGGAGTCTTGCTCTGTGGCCTGGCTGCAGTGCAGTGGTGCAATCTCGGTTCACTACAACCTCTGCCACCCAGGTTCAAGTGTTTCCCCTGCCTCAGCTTCCCTAGTAGCTGGGACTACAGGTACGCACCACCACACCCAGCTGATTTTTTGTATTTTAATGGGGACAGGGTTTCACCATGTTGGCCAGGATAATCTCATTCTCTTGACCTCGTGATCCATCTGCCTCAGCCTCCTGAAGTGCTGGGATTACAGGCCACCGTGCCTGACCAGTACTGTCTTCTTAGATAAAAATGTTGACATTTTCAGGATGGGGCTGGTTACAAAGGCAGGATTAGAGTGTTGTGGGACTTTCAGCCCCACCCCCAACCTCCGAGGAGGGGAGAGGGGCTGCAGATCGAGTTGATCACCAGTGGTCAATAGTTTAATCAATCATGGTTTAATCATGCCTACGTAATGAAGCTTCCATAAAAACCAAGATGAGGGGTTTGGAGAGGTTCCGGATAGCTGAACACTCAGAGATTCATGGAGGGTCGCACATCTGGGAGGGCATGGAAGCTCCATGTCCCCATACCTTCTCTCTCTGTGCATCTCTTCATCTCTATCTTTGTAACATCCTTTATAATCAACTGGTAAACATCAGTGTTTTTCTGAGTTTTGTGAGCTGTTCCAGCAAATCAACCAAACCCAAATTGGGGGTTATGGGAACCCCAACTTGAAGCCAGTGAGTCAGAAGTTCCAGAGGCCTAATGTCCCAAGGGATGGGAGTGAGTCTTGGGGACTGGACACCGAAACTGTGGGATCTGACACTATCTCCAGTTAGATAGTGTAAGAATTGAACTGGAGGACACCTAGTTGGTGGTCCATAGATAGTGTTCCCCGCTACTTGCTGGTAGGGAGAACAACCTCCCCTACATTTTTTCACTGAAGTCACCTTCTGTGTTGATGATTTTTGTTGCTGTGATGTGAGCGCAGAGGAAAAACTGGTTTGAGCATTTACCACATACACAGTGACTCTGTGACATTTTTATCAGAGATATAGAAACAGAATTCAGTTTTTCTTTTGAAAGGTTGTTTAAAGTTTGTCTTTTAGATTATTGATAGTCAAGATGCCTAGATATGTGACCTCCCACACAGATGTATTTACTCTTTGTAGGGTTGTTCCGGTTGGTGTCTTACAAACAAATGAATTTTGATTCATTGTATTTTATGAAATTTCTAACAAAAAAAATCTTATGTTTTGACACTATATTACTGCATATATTCCTAATAGGTCAGAGCTTCCATTCTCACTAGGTATCAAGGAGAATCTGTTTACAATTTTCCATATATGATCATTGAAATAATTTTTCATAGATTAATTTTTGACTCATCTCCTTCAAACCTTGTTTCTCCTCCCTTCCCATATACTCTTTTTTGTTTGGTTTTGTTTTTGAGACAGAGTCTCATTCTGTCACCCAGTCTAGAGTGAAATGGCGCCATCTCAGCTCACTAAAACCTCCACTTCCCGGGTTCAAGCAATTCTCCCTTCCTCAGCCTCCTGAGTAGCTGGGATTACAGGCACCCACCACCACGCCTGGCTAATTTTTGTATTTTTAGTAGAGATGGGGTTTTGCCATACCCGTGAACTCTTGATGTTGTGTAGCACATTATTTTTCCCATAAAACTTAACCCTACATTTCCGTCACATGATGCCAGGTAAGCGGGCAGGGTAGGAGCACTGCTTAAAATAACAACCTCTCCATTCGTAGAGTGATTATGACCCATGTAAATGTATCCCACCACAGACAAACTAAATGTACTATCAACTCAGCTTCCCTCAGGTGGGTCCTAAAAGTGCCCATGACCACCTTAGTCCCAAATGACATGAGGGGAGGTAAGGCTCAAAGATTAGTCAGAATAGAAAGAGAAATAGTTATAAGTAAATGCATTTAAATTTGTACACAGTTGCAAATTTTATGGAAACATTTGACCGTATGAACACGTTGAGAGGACCCCTCTCAGAGCCTTGAAGATGCCTGTGTAAATGTAGAGCCCTGAACTTCAGCTTCATTAGTTTTAGAGTAAAACTCCCATGTTTTCATGGCTTCTCCAAGGGAAATATAACCCTCATGGAAATTCAGACAAATAGTTCTTGATAAGTTATCCTAGAGTCCTTAGTTTATGAAGTTGTCTTCTCCTTTAATGTCCAAATAAAATAACTTGAGTCCCTATTGCATGTTATTCCAGTGTATGGGATCTGCTTTCCAGGGATTTAGGGGATTCCTAACGAAGAGAGAACATTCTCTGTCTCTTGGAAGTTATTCATGCTTAATTGTTTTCTTGCTCAATTTAATTTCTGATCACCTTCTGTTGACTTGACACTGCTCTCTGATCCAGTTGTGAATACAGTCTTCCGTTTTTATTTTTTAGCAATAAGAACAAAAGCACTACTGCAATGGCAAAGGGAAATAGGAACTTTCCTATCTTGCAGCAAATAATATATTAGTTAAAACATTTTTGGTGTATGATTTTGTATTATCTCTATAAGGTTATAAAATTTCCAAAATCACAGAAGTAGTAAAAGCAAAGTATATCAGTCTGCTTGGGATGCTATAACAAAATACCATAGACTGGGCGGCTTAAACAACAGACAATTGTTTCTCAAGCTCTGGAGGCTGGGAAGTCCAATATCAAGGTGCCAACTGATTCAGTTCCTGGTGAGCGCTCTCTTCCTGGCTTTCAGATGCTTGCTTTCTAGCCTTGCCCTTGCATGGTGGAGAGAGAGCTCTGGTCTCTTTTCCTCTTCTTATAAGGGCACTAATCCCATCATGAAGACCCCATCCTCATTACCTCATCTAAACCTAATTATCTCTCACAAGTCCCATCTCTGAATACCATGATCATATTGGTGATTAGGGCTTTGACATATGAATTTGTTGGGGGAGGAAGGGCACAATTTAGTTCAAAATTCAGAGTAACTATTTTATCTATGGCTGGAATTAATGCGGTTTCTGGGCTCATTTCTGCTGATGCCAGAAAAGTTCACACTTTACTTTAAAAAAAAAAACTTTTTGTGGAGAGAAGCTCTCGCTATGTTGCCAGGCTGTTCCAGGACTCCTGGTCTCAGGTGATTGTCCCACCTCAGCCTCCCAAAGCACTGAGATTACAGGCATGAGCTACTATATCGAGCCAGAAATGTTTATGCTGACAATTTAATGTCATTCAATGACTTCTGTTTTCAAACTCTATTTCCTTTGGGCAAGTGCCCAGCCCAAAAATCAAGATTGTGCCTCAGTCTTCAGCTTATCCTGGTGGTGATCTAAGTTAGTGGAGGCAGTAGAGGGAGGAAAGGGAGTCTTAACATTAAGCCACCATGGATAAGTTAATCATTGCCCAGTAGTCACCTGCCTCTGCTGACCTCTGCTGAGGTGTGGTTTGCTCTTGTTTTGTGTTGATGTTTATGGCTGAGGCCGCCAGGTCCATGGCCCTATTTATTAGGTTTGTGAGACCTAACTGAAGGCTATCTTCTGTCTACAGCCCTCTCTCTGCCTTTCTGAACTCTTTCTTTCTCAGGGTTCTGGAATTCATGGCTCTTTTCTCTTCATTGTGCTGGGGTTTATAAGACTCTTTGAGACTTCTCCCAGTCTCATCCAGCCAGATAACATTTTTGGCCATTTCTTTGCTACTACTCAGGATCCATGTTAGAAAAGAGGCTTCTCTTTGAGTTTGCCATCTCCCGGCAGTGCTTTTCCTCTGAGACTTTACTAAAACTTACCTAGGTATTCTCCTCATTGCCTCCCCATTGGAGTCCATTCCAGTGGGGAGGATAAGAAGTTGGATGATAGGATTCTGAGACCCACATCTTAAGCCTTATTCACAACTTTTGAATCCCCCTCTCTATCTAATCAGGCACTCCATACTTCTTGAGTAAGAAACACAGCCAAAGTCATCAAGCCTTCTACTGCTTCAGTAATCACCACATAGACACTATGTTCTAGTGCTCTGGGCTCAGCATGTTACATGAAAAGCCAAGCTTTAGGATCCCCAACATCTTTTCTCTCTCAAAAGCCTGGCTTTTGCAATTAATGGTAAAAATTATTACTCTCTTTTCATTCCTTCTTCTGAATAGAACCTAAAGTTTGTTTATATTTTTGCATTTCTCTTCATTTACTCCAGGTGTCCTGGATAAGGATAACTCAATTATAGCAGCAGGGATGGTTGTGATTGGCCCCATAGTTACTTCAGATCTATTTTCTATAATAAATCTCTTATTCTCTATCTGGTGTAGTGATTCTGCTCTCCTGATTGGACTATCACTGATAAGGGGCATTTGCTTTTCCCTTTTAATTCCCACATAGAAACATGCTTTATTCCCATTGAAATATAAATTACTAACAAATTCTAAGGTGTTACTCAATCCAAAACTATTGGGTATTTTAGCAATGTGTTAAACATATAATTTTTAAAAATCTATTGAATGAAGAATCTACTTGTAAATGGAGTCTTACCTAAGCCTGAGTCTGACCAAGATCAGAGTCATCTTCCTCAGGACTCAACCTTTTCAGACTGGATTTTAAAGTCATATATGACTCATATATAAAGTGAGAATAACATAGTGTGTTGGAAAGAACAACTTGGAAAATAGGAAACCTAAATTCTAGTGCCAATTCTGCCACAAAGCAACTGTCTAGTACTGGATAAGTTATTTAATTTCTATGAGCTTCTGGTTCTTCATTTTTAAAATGTGAAAGTGGAGCTGGATTAGTGGTTATCAAATTGATGTATGCATAATTCTGCAGGTATACAAAGACTTTCTAAGGTATATGTGGGCTCTGTAGTTTTAAGGAAACACCTTTTCTTGTCTTCAATTCCCATTTGTATACTTTCCTAGCTTCATGTAGATTGTACCTTTCCACTGCCTATCACAATGAGATTTCTCTCTGTTTATATTTAAAAAAAAGCTCACTCTACTTCTATCCTAAATCTTACTATAGTGTGTTGTCCAGAAAACCCAGGGCCTTCAAAAAAAAAGGTTATATTAAAATATTTGGATTATTTTGGAAACCTCATTTAATAGTTTATAAACCTGTCATAGAGCATCTTGGTTTGATAGCCTTATAGTTATAGAAATATTTGAAAGCCATTGGATGAGATGATTCCGAGATTATTTCCAACTCTAAAACTTGGGTATTTAACTTATTTAAACTCACGTGAAGCTCTGTGTACAGCTGTTAACTCATTTCATAAATAGGGATCTTCTGTTGCTTGATGTCCATTAATGAAATGAGTTAAATACATTAAATTATTTACTTTACCTTTACAGTTTGTACAGTTAGCTGTACAGTTTGTTACATAGTTTGAAAGTGCCCAAGCCAGCACCTGGACTGGCCCTACTTGTCTCCAAACTCCCTGCTCAGTCCTCACTGCCATTCATCCTCAGAAGGTCTAGGGATCAGACCGTGGGATTGACCCTCTTAACAAAATTTTTTGGTGTATAGTACGGTATTGTTAACTATAAATACAATGTTATACAGCAAATTTCTGGAATTCTCTCAATCTTGCATGACTGAATCTTTATATTCATTGACTAGCAACTCTCCATTTTTCTTTCTCCAACCCCTAGTAACTACCCATCTTTATACTCATTAAATAGCAACTCTCCATTTTTTCTTTCCCAACCCCTAGTAACCACCATTCTACTTTCTGCTTATATCAGCCTGATGTCAACTTTTTCTGTGGCTAGATCTTCTCTGAACCTGTGAGTGTACCTTCCTAATGTAAGGTTTTACTTTTCTTTCTTTTTTTTTTAGGAGCTTGTAATCTCTCGTTCCCTCTGGCATCTGTCTTCTATGGTATGGGTCTTCTGGAACAGAAGCACTTTGCCTAGTTTGTTTTTATTCTTAGCAACCCCCAAAGATCTAGAGTATGGTGGATCCTGTCAGTGCTTCAAGACTGTTGAGACAGAAGTCTGTCCCTTGGGATGTTCCTCTGTCCCACAAAGTCTGAATGTTGAATTAACACTCTTATTTTTTCTCCTCCCTGAGAGAATCAGAAACGGAGATTTTCCTCCTGATTTGTATGGTATTTTGGCAGGAGAGAAGTGATGGCGAAAGGGTACCCCCCATTTTCCTATTGGCTTTGATACGGCTGCATTTACTCTTGTTTGGGGTATAGGATCATTTTTAGAGTTTTCTGGTTTCTCACAAAAGAAATTATCTCATATCTTATTGTTGAATTATTATGTCCATTGAGGGAAGAATGTCCAGGGCTCATATTCTGCCATTTGCAATGTCATGCCCTAAACTTACTTCTTATAAAAGTATCTATGTTCTATTTTATGAGACTTCGTTAAAGGAAAGATTGACTTTAATGGTGGTGACCTGCTGTGACGTTAGTGAGGAGATATTCAGGACAGAATAAAACCCTTAAGCCACATTATACAGGCTACATCTTGTACCACAGGGTTGATCTCCATCTTCATAGTCTGCAAGGACAGCCTGTTGAGCATCTTACAGTGACATCCAGATTCTAAAACATTTATAGGAACAAATGAGTAACCTATGAATCTGAAACTTTAATAATCCCCAGACTAACATCTATTTTTTAAAGCTATTGCAATGTGTATCTTCTCAGTAGAGCACTAAAGATAATACAGAGATAGAGTAAAACATCTTTCAGCAAATATCTTTCAGCAGTGACAGGAGGGAGACCTTCAAACTTGAGAATGATGCTGGCACTATGATCAAGTCCTAGCTATGTCAGAGTTGTAGTATTCATATACTTTTGGGAAAACCTTCTCCAGTGAGCCCATAATACAATTCTTTATTCCATTTAGTTGTTACTAAATTTTGACCCTGCACATAACCTTTATCCTTAGGCATATCAGGCTGTCAAGAGAGATACTCTGGATTGAGCTGTAGCACATACTTTATGACTTTAATTTAAGCATGTTGTAAATAGAAGCTGCTTGCTTATACCCCTATGACTAGTGTAATATTTTTTCCTGTAAAGACACAAATTCCAGCTTATATCTTATATCTTCTTCATCCTCCCCTTTGCACTAACCCTGCTACCCTTTATTTTTATACAAATTCAAAATCTCTTAACAGATTCATGCTTTGTGTGTATTTGTAAAATTAATCCCTTAGGACTAAATTTTCTATGTCCATATTTAAAAATGTTTTCTTCTCTGTTTTTTTTTTTTTGGTTTGGGATAATCTTTTTTAGGACAGTAATGCAGTATTATGTCTTTTAGCACCTGAAACAGTGCTATGCAGAGGGTGGGAGCTCTATAAATGTTTGCAAAATGAAATTGTTCTCTTATTATGAACACAACTATGCTGGCTCACTTGTCCTTAGAGACACAGAGGGAAGCTTAATCAGCCAGCAAAGATACATGTTACTGAGACAAGAAAGACAGTTCTTGTGTTTTTCTTTATCAAAATTAGCCACGACAAGTCTATATACATTGTGCTTCTTGTTCTATAAAACAAGAAATATATATTCCATTTATAGTCCAGCAACACAATTATATGAAACATATAGACTGGAATCTAACGTAAATAGAACCTATAGTTTTAGGACTTTATTCCTTGAGCCACACATAGTACTAACTGTTTGGGATAGCTGGCAGGAAATCCAATAGACAAGGATAATTAACAATACTGGAGAACTGTCTACAAATGTTCATACTCTGCCAGCAACCCAATAATCAATAAGAACAGACTTTCTTATGGGCTGCAAGAGTGAAACCAAGCTTTTAAAGTATCAGTTGCTGTTGTTTTGCAGTGTCCAAATCTCAAATACTTATTTATTTTGTATTCTCCTAAAAATGTCTGCCATTCTTTCCCTGTTTTCTTATGCCTACAGCTATTGCTATGGGAGAATATTATGGTAATCAGTCAGTATCTGATTAAAAGTATGAAGCTTTTTCATTATCTCCACAAGGTGATTGAATTTCTTCTACCTGAACAGCAAGATTCTCCTTTGAATTGCTGCAGCAGAGACTGGCACTGTGAGTGAATTTTGGGCTGCATTTATTTAGTGTGAGTGAGCAACTTCTATATTTCCTTAGTATCAGAATGCAGACAAGAAGCTACTTAGTACTTGTCAGGAAGACAAGTTACTGTAAAATGAGTATTAGTTATTTGATATTTACACAGAATGCTTGATATCTTATGTCCGCCTCGATTCTCTCCAAACACATATGCCTACTTGCTTTAATCCCTGGTTTCATGGGAAATAATTCATCAACCATTTATGTACATTTCATAGCTAAGACGTTTTCTTTTCTAAGTATTTCTGACAGATCACATTGCTAAATAAGCAGGAGAAAAAGCACATGCTTTGTATGGTGTAATACATAACTGTCTTTTAGGCAAGGTTGCCTTCCATTTGTCAGTGGGAAAAGATATGTGAATAACAAGAAGAATTGGAAATGTCAAATAAATAGAACAGTTTCCTGTTGAAAATCAGTAGATTGTGTTAACATATCTTCTTCACTCAGATTTTCAGCAGAATTAATAAGTAATACCTTTACTTCATTGACCTTATGTATACTTTCTAGTGGACAAGCTTAGAATCAATCAGTGAACACAGCCAGAAATAAAATAGGTAGAGAAAACTGACAGATACAGGACATGGATAATTTGCTTTTGAATAATAATCAATTAACTATAAATTGAAGCTTTTCACCTAAATGCAAGAAAGCTACTTTGCAAAGCTGGTCCTTTTGCATAATGAAGAAAAACAGAAATCAGATATAAAGATAAGCTGCTTTCTATGATATTTTTTGAAATCTAATGAATGTCTTTGACTTTGGGAGGTTGGGAATATTTTTACTAGTCTGATGGAAGCTATAGACCCTCTTCCTATAAAAATGCACAATTGTAGGACCACTACATAAATAGCATGGTATCCATATGATTGGTGCCTGCCTGGAGTTGCACAATGCTGACATATACATAGGGACTCCAGATAAGGAAACACTTTCCCCACTGTGATCTTCTGCGAACTGAGCTTGAAGTAAGCACAATTCTGTTGTTACCTAGACTACTATATCTGCTACTTGTGTGGCAAGGAGGTTACTTTGAGGCTGTCTAAATTAATAGAGTGGCAGTATTTGCAGGTGACACTAATCCTAGGAGAAATTCAGTGGCTTTACCCAGAATATCACATCATTTACTTACAGAAAAAGCAATGAGGGGCACATCCATTAAACAGATGCTGTTGCCATAGGTGACTGTTCTAAGCAAAATAAATCTCTTGCATCTTGATATGGCTTTGAGCTGACTTTCAGTCTTCTGCAGCTGGCTTTCTTGCATGTTCTAAATTTTCTTGCATATGAAATATTTTGAAAATGTAATTCAATTGTCAGTTGCACAGGAATGAAAAGAAGCAAGGAAATGACTCTTCATTGAGTTTTGGCTTTTTCTTGATTAGATGAGCAGCTGTTGAGCAATAAGTCTACCAAAATGGCAATTTGACTGAGCTAACTAAATAAAACCCAACTAAATAAGACTGCTAACTCCAGTCAAGCTTCTTAGAGAATTTTAGACACAGTGCTAGGCTCAAGAGGGCATCCTCATGGTGTCATTGCTTCTTGGTGAATAATTCCTTTTTCTTTCTATTTTTTTTTTTTAATTCCAAGCTAATCTTATCTGTTCATACTTTTCACATCTTTGAGATGACTTACATGTTTTGATATAAAAATGCAGCTAGTATTGATCCTTTTTGGAGGTTGTTGATATGCAGGTAGCAAAAAGCCTAAATATTTTTATTCCAATTTATTTGTTTCTTTCATTAAAAAATCTTTTTTTTTTCTTTTTTTTTGAGACAGAGTCTCTCTCTGTCACTCAGGCTGGAGTACAGTGGTGTGCGATCTCAGCTCACTGCAATTTCTGCCTCCTGGGTTCAAGCAATTCTCCTGTGTCAGCCTCCAGAGTAGCTGGGACTAAAGGCGCATGCCATCATGCCCGGCTAATTTTTTGTATTTTTTGTAGAGACAGGGTTTTACGGTGTTAGCCAGGATAGTCTCTATCTCCTGACCTGGTGATCTGTCTGCCTCGGCCTCCCCAAGTGCTGGGATTACAGGTGTGAGCCACCGCCTCCAGCCTCATTAAAAAATCATTTGAAAGCCTATTATAAAAAAGATGTGCTATTTAGTGACTATATTTGTGTCTGACTGCTTATGTTTCTTTAGAGCCTCAGAGTAACCTGTTGAGTTTGATAGGACACTTTACAATTAAGGAGGCATAACCAAGTGACTTATACATAGTAGAAAGATGGTTTGAACATAAATTACTTGGTTCTTATTACAATGCACCTTCCCACTACAACATGGAGCCTGCTTCAAGGACGTGGGGGCTTCTGTTGGGAGACACACAATGATACCTGAAATGAATTTGAAGGGAAAAATCTTTTAATATTACTAAGCTTGTGAAGACAGAGCTTTTGAATTCCATTTCTTACCAATGCAGCAAATAATATGATGAGATTGTATTTTTAACAGAATTTCCAAGTTTTCCATCTGGGATGAATTACAATCAGTTGGATTTATGACTCTTTATTGACACCTCCTCTTTTTTCCATGATACCATAAGCATTTCCTTTCTCTTTCTCACAATGTCATGAGGAAGAAGCAAAGCCATGCAGAGAATGCCCTTCATTTTGCTTATCCCCATTGCAGAGACCAGTGATTTATTTATAGATCAGCTTTGCCAAAATGTTTTGGAGAAGCTGGCATTTCTTAAAGGGAACATCACAGTTAGAATCAGGTTGTGGGCTATGTATATTTAGTTTAAAACAGCAGGATCTATTTTTTTTCTGCTTATTCTTGCATTGCCTCATGTAGTTTTATCAGTTTTTTTTCTTTAACTTTGAACTAGAAAATACATTAGTATTTTGGGGGGTGGAAAAATACTTCCATATAGTAACAACTCATTTGATAAAATTGTCCAGTCAATCAAATCTATTGAGAAATACATAATACACACAGAGAATGGACAGAAGGGTTAGGGCCACTATTTTGAAGGCATGGAAAGATTCAGACAATGGACTACTCTAAGCCCAGTGCATTGATTCAAGCTTGTTGGTCTAAGGCTGTCCACAGCCACTAATGACCCAGGTTCTGTCCAATTTTAAGGAAATAGCTAATTGCTTCATTATTATGTTTGCATTTGTGTACAATCACAAAGAGGGCACAGTCGTAACTCTTTTTATAGTCATATGTGACTTTTCTTTCACAGAAGATGTGGCTTTACTTTGTCTATAATCCATTTTGTTTTCCTGAAACAAAACTTCACTCCACTGGGTAAAAGGAAGAAAACAAACATTTAGCACTTGCTATGAGCTGAATTGTGTCCCTGCAAAATGTATTTGTTCAACTCTAACACCCCATGTAGGGGCTCTGAAGCAGTGAAAATGTTAAATGAGCTCATAAGGGTGGGGCCCACATCTGATAGGGCTGGTCCAGAGAGACCAGAGCTTCCCTGTTCCACCACGTGAGTACATGGTGAGAAGGCAGCCACCTGCAATCAAGAAAGAGAGTCCTCACCAGGAACTGAACCAGCTGGCACCTTGATCTTGGATTTCCCAGCCTTTAGAAATGTGAGAAATAAATTTCTGTTGTTTAAGCCTGCCAGTATATGGTATTTTGCTATGGCAGCCTAAGCAGACTAATATCATCCTGTCAGTTTAAGTTACTTAAACCACTAATTTAGGATATGCTCAGACTCACTTAAAAAAAAAAATAGATGTAGGTTTTTATTTCCTCCACCCACTCTAAGCAGTGCTTGTGTAAGTGTGAGGGTGTGCTGCAATGTAACCTTATGGTGAAGAAAAAGAGTTTGGGTCCATGGGGATGGTTTCCACTGGCATCTTGGGGCTCCAGTACAAACCCTTCTGTCCCCCTGTCAGGGGCTGCTCCTGCTTACATGTGCAGTTGACATCTATGACTAGATGACTCAATATCTGATCTCTGTTTGTTCCTTCCTTGTTGACTCAGCCTCACCTCAGTTCTGATTTCCTGCATTCTACTACATCCTCACTGTGGTGGGCTCTACCACAGCCCCAGAACTCTCAACTCTATGGTCAACTGCTTCTACACTGGGGCTGCAAGAACATCTGGGTCTCATCCCTGCTACCCACAAACCCTGACTGGATCAGGAAAGCCAAATATCAAGGTCTCCTATTGTCTGACAAACTATACTGTACCACTTGGCTTACTGTGATATGATCTGATGCTACTTGACAAACTTCCTCTTAAATCCCACAGTGAAAACCAGGACAAGAGGTTTCCACCGTCCTTAGCTTTTCCTCACTCCTGAGGACACATGACTCATCATTTTCTCTTATCTCTTCCCATCCTATCTTCTTTTTCTAAATTCCTTCAAACTCCTAGATTAAAAAAAAAAAAAAAACCAGCTTGTTCTCTCATTTTAAGTTGCTGTTTCCTTTTTATCAGACAGAAACAAGTTTTATGGCCTAGGAGAGTGAGAGAGAACTTCTTTATATTCTGGGCAGTCTATGAGCTGAGTCCTGGATCTTGGTATGCTAAAGGAGTTTATAAAGTTATTGAGGAAGTCCGTTCTCTCTCACTTCTTCCACAATGTCTCTTTCTCTGAGGCCATAAACTTTAGACATATAAAGTTTCAGATGGACAAAAATTTACAGAAAGAATGAAAATGATTGGCTTATATTCACAAAGATATTATTCCTCCCTGTGAGTAGGATTATCTATTTTACTGTGGATGTATGATTACATTCTGTGTACTAATGCACAGTTTCATATGTAAACCTTATTCCTTGAGGCAGGTATCACAGGCGTGAACAAATAACCACTAGTGTTCACAGTGACTACATTGTGAATAAGACTTCAGGCATTCAACATGTTCTCTCAGTCCTCCAAGATATCTTCCACCAGCCTGCCCACACTGTTCATTTGTTTTACTTTTTCTTCTGTAGAATAAGCATAGAAGGAAGCCACACCACTCAGATGTTGTGTGAATACTTGGTTCTTTGCACTTTGGAAAGAATAATTTAATTAGCTCATCAGAGTACCCTTCAGTTATATCCTGTATGTTGTCCATCTCAGATGCTGCATATTTAATTCTGAGTCAATAAGCATTCTGTTGGGTATCTCTTAAATGAGTTCTCCTGTCATATTGCATTTTTACTTCTTACCAGCATTCAAGAGTGGAGAGCTACTGTTGACAAAGCTCCAGTTTGAGTGCCATTTTGCCCCTGCTGTACCACTTCTGTGGCCAGCTCAATCATAGGCTCTGAGCAGCGTTCTTAGGTCCACAGCCATTTATGCATGCAAGATTTCATATGTTTAAATAATCATCCTTTTGATGATTTATAACCTGGAAGAACAAGGAATATCTCTTTTCTTATATTTCTTGCTTTCTGTTAGTTTGTTTAACTTAAGGTAATATTAAAGGTTTTTTCAAGTTTAGGATAAACAAAGAGAAAAAAGAGACAAAATTATTTTTAAAATAAGAAAGAGACAAAATTATTTTTAAAATGTGTATTCTTTAATATGTAGATAAAACAGTTTCACTTATCCAGATGTTTTTAAGTTTTTTCTTAAAAATAAATTTTTCCATTAATGATCATGTTGATATAAAGCAGTGATATATAGACATGGACTTCTAGACAATAATTTGAGGTTCTATCATACAGCAGTAATGGAAAATCCCATATAAAGATACAAATGGAAAATGATACCTGACTGATGGATTAAGCTGATTGGCACTGTAAAGATAAGACTATTTTGTTCCTTGATGGGAGATTAGTACAGAAATAGATGTGTGAGTCAAACCTCAGCACAGTAATGATTTCCTGACAAGCACTCTTTCCAAACCAAAATACATTAAGTTTAAATCCAAGGAGCCAATACACTTTAAATATTTCTCTCAATTTTTCTATAAACTAGAAGGAAAAGGAATTTACACTTTATGTTAAGACCACAATAATTCATTTATATATAGCATATTACCTACTGAAGACCATGATGGAAGTTAAATAATGATGAGCCAATTGCTGGGCTTATGGCAGAGTGCTATATGATTGACTCAGATAATAATGTATCAGGGCCATGCATTAGTTTCTGAGTAGTAGAGATTGAGTGCTAATGCAATTTGGAAGAATTCCCAGTGTAAATAAAAAGAGATGTATACTGTCTCTTTAATGACTCAGGGAAACAGAAACCATTTTTCATACAGTAAATATGTTACCAAGTTTGAATATTTTGCCTTTTTTAAGTCTTGAAGAAAAAACTTTTTTGACTCTAATAGCTAACTAGCTGTTGAAGTAGAATGGAATGAACTGATTTCAAGGAACATTAATAATTAACAGCCGCCAGAGCCATGTAAACAACGTCAACCAGGGCCTAGATATTTCTAGCTGGCATCCAACTATACTGAGCCCCTTCTCCTAAGGAAAGGACAGAATATACTATTAATTGAGTGTCCAATAAGTGCAAAACAATGTTCTTGGCACTTTTATATCTGACTTAATCCTTACAGCTTCTCTGTGAAGTCTGATGCCTATTAAAGATAAAGAAGGTGAAATTTATGGGAGTTAAATTGCCCTATGTCTTATAATTGAAAATTGGAAAATTCAACTCTTGAGTTCTAGACTGTCAAAATCTATTTTAGATGTACACTATCTGATATGGTGTGGCTGTGTCCCCATCCAAATCACATCTTGAATGTACTCCCATAATTTCCATGTTTTGTTGGAGGGACCTGGTGGGAGATAATTTGAATCATGGGGGCAGTTTTTCCCATACTGTTCTCATGGTAGTGAGTAAGTCTCACAAGATCTGATGTTTTTTTTTTTTTCAGGGGTTTTTGCTTTTGCAACTTCCTCATTTTCTCTTGCTGACACCATGTAAGAAGTGCCTTTTGCTCCGCTCCATGATTCTGAGGCCTCCCTGCCATCTGGAACTGTAAGTTCAATTAAACTTCTTTTTCTTCCCACTCTTGGGTCTGTCTTTATCAGCAGTGTGAAAAATGGACTAATAAACTGTGATTCTTCTTTTCTGAGTGACTTTTCCAGAAACTTCTATATGCCTTCTTCTGACAAATGCCTGTAAGCACTTGCCAGACCCACTGCTTAACACACTTAGGTAACAACAACAAAAAAATTACACCATTTCTTCTGAGCTTTGTGTGGTCCTCCCCTACACAATCCAGCAAAGAATCCCAAGTGTTGCCACAGAGGGTAAGTGCAATGCTTACAGTGCCAGTTTTTATTTTGGGTTTTACTTACATAGTTCAGACTTGTAAATCAAGCAATGCTTATTCTTTTGATGGTGCTTGTGCCTACTATAAATTGAATTGATATAAATAGATCTAGTTTCTGGAGGCATCTTACTCCTGCCTGAAAATGGACTATCTACTTTTGTCTAGAAATGAACGTAAATCATTCCTATGAGAATGAGAGATCAGAGCTCTACAGTAGGAGAAAGAAGTGGGACAGCAGGATGAAGTGTATCCTTCTCCAACCCAAGAGGGGAGATAAACTGCTTAGAGTTAGCAGGTTATCCTGGAAGCTTGGAGGAGTGAGCAGCAGGAGGGTAGTGGTCAAGACAGGCAGGGAGAGATAATTGAAAGGCCTAGGGGGAATATCACTGGCAGTCTAGATCCAGCCAGGAAGAAGTGTTTTTGACACAGGACTCCTAGTGCTGAAAGGACCGGTCATGATTAAAACAGAAAAACCATAAAGAGCATAATAATTATAATAGCTAATGACTGTTGCACACCTGCTGTGTGCAAGGAATATAGGGTTGTGCATCCATGTCCTCTGGGGCTTTATAGGTGCTTACATGGGCTCTGTCATCTTTCTTCCATGCTACATAGGTCTCATGACCAAAGGTTTATCCTTCCCCTTCCCATTCTAAGTTCTTCTCTACCTTCTTTCATTTGAGTAGCCACTGAGCTCTTTCTTTCTCCATCCGTTCAGGCTTAGACTTACCTGATTTCTGGGAAGGACATCTAAGAATCTTTATCTGGCTGATAGGTCAGGAATTTCTTCCGACTTGGTTTCTGCTTTGGCATGACCAAGAGGAAGAAAATCAGGATTCTTGGTACCATGAGAGAGATGGGGGAGAAAGGCAAATATACTACAAAAAAACAAAAAGATTGAAACTTCAGCATATAATCCAGCAACAGAGATTATTGTCCATTTCTTGAAACTGGAATGTGAATTCACTCAGAGCAGACACCTTTCCTTACATGCTCACACCTCCAGTGCTAGCATAGGAAACCAACAAATATTTGCTGAATCAATAAATGGGGTATGTGAAAATTTGAACACATAAGAAAATGAAGATGAGGGTTCTCTCTAGCCATTTGTTGTGCTTAACTTCCTGGGCTACTTTCATGTGTATTTTTGCTCAAAATCATAGGCATAGGGGACTATTAAAAATATCTTTGGGTGATACTGTATTATCTCACAACAGAACTTCCTAGACTTATCCAATGACATAAAGAATGAAGATAAGCCCTGTGAAATATCAGATTTCTTATATCTCCATTTCTTTAGACATATCCTCACAAACAAGCAGAGGGTAAATAATGTGTTTTGTACTGAATCAAAGTACATATTTGAAAAGTAAATTCTAGGATTTTTCTAGTTTTATTTTTCAAGAATGCATTAAACTGAAAAAAAGATGTGAAGATCTTCAGACAAGATCTTGTGAGCTTTGCTTATAAAATCAGAGCATAGATGCTGTATCCAGACAACCGATTTGAGATTTCAGCTTCCCAACTTGCCAGCTCACTGGATCTGGGCAAGCTGTTTAATCTTTCCCATCCTCTGTTGTCATCCACAAAACAAGGATCATAATAAAGCCTGCTTCATAGTGTGCTGAGAAAATTAAATGAGCTATATATGTAAAGCACTGAAAATAGAGAATAGAACTTGGCACACAGAAGAGCACTGGCTGTTACTGAAAAGGAATGAAGAATCCTTTGCTTAGTGTTCAATGAAAGTGTACTTACTAAAGTGCCAGATATACTACCCGTCATGTAACATATGAAGTGGAAGAAAAAAGACCTTCATAAAAATGTGTGCTAGTGCTGAGCTTGTTATTTTATATACATTATCTCATTTAATCTTCACATCATTTCCATTTACAAAACAAGAGCCAAGACAACACAATCTTATGTAAAATACATTTATTAAAATGCCATTTCTAAGAAATGACAGAGCCAGATTTTAAACTTGGATTTATCAGTTTCTAAGGCCTATTTTGTTCGAATGGGTTAAGTGCAGAACTACTTAGAGGGAGAAACAAAGTTTAGAGAATGTTCAGCTTAGGGTTCTGTGCTAAAAATGTTAAAGTGGCTGTAGAACACCTAATTTAGCTTCCTAAAATAAGTGGATTATCTCTCTGGAGAAAAGACTAATTTCCCTTGTAGGATATTATAAAATCTTATCAATTTTTGCTGAGGCAGTTAGAGGCGTTAAACTATGGACTTAAAAAATACATTTTTGGTTTTAAAGACATTTTTAGATTAGGATGAATACTGGCTTAGGGGTCTAGAATCATATCAATTATATGATATATCAATTATGATTTACACTTAAATATCTCACTATACTTATTTATGCCTATAGTCAAAAACCAAAATCACAACCTGATTTTAAGAGTTTAATAGGCATGTACCAGAAGACAAGATTTCTATCATTGTACCTGTGATCTTGGTGTGTATTTTCTGGTTTCAATATGTCATCTTCTCCACCTCATGTTACTCATGTGAGGGGCTCAGATATATGATGTGTTTTAATGTGCAGGCATATGTATATGCATGGGTATGTAATTTTTTTCTGTATTGTGCCTCAATCTTTATTAATATCACTATCTTTTTCTCTTTATTTTCACTTTGTTTCTCATGGTCCTTTTTTTGACCACAGTAACAGACCTGGAGTCTTTTTTCCATATATCTGATAAGGTTATATATTCTCCTTTTCCATAGGTTATATGGAAAAAATAATTAATATTTCTCTTTGAAAGAATGATTTATATGGCCTTATGTTGATTATTTTTCTTAATAGCTTAAAGGGTTCCCACCTCAATTTAAACAGGAATTGAATAAATTTGATAAACCATATAAAATAGCATTTAAAATAAAGTATCTATCTAAAATAAAGGTTGCAGCTTATCTTTTAAGCTATAAAGATGGGAAATTGCCCTTGAGGAGAATATAGGCTATTTAAATATTCTAGAGCAGATATTGGAATTGATCTTTGAAGAAAACTCTCATTGTTAAGCTTTTCTAGTCCTGCAGACATAAGGAAATATCTACTCATTGCTCTTGGGAATTAACTTAAAAGCAGATGCTTCAGACTGGAATTAAGCATTCTGTGTAGTAATGCAATTGAGTTAATAGTGAAAATGAACCCATATAGACTCAGAAATTGCCCTGTGCCTGAAATACACTCTATGTTCTTGGAAAATGTGAATTACTTTTGTTCAAGTATTTTCCTTCAGGAAGTCTAGGAGATGGGATAGACATTTCTTATCTTCTTTTCCATTCATTAAAATACTGTGAAAAATCGTGAACTAGGTTGTCATAGTACTACCTACATTGGGCTATTGGTGCCCCTTCTCATTTAAGATTGGAAGAGCCGCAGTATAGGCCATGACCCTTTGTATTAGACACAGGATGAGATTACACCTTATTTGTGGGTTAATATTTTCCCTGGAAGAGAATGGATATTCCCAATGTCAATCACCCTAGAAGAGGAAATAAGATGAGCCTTAGGAAAAAAAAGATCACCCCTTATCTTTGGCAGAGGAGGCAGTCAGCCAGGCCTAGACTCTTAGTTGTAGAAATATCTAAATCTTGTTAATGAGAAAGAGTCGAAAGCCATACCATACAGAGGGCTGCCAGGAAACAGAAGGGAAACTCATGGTCTCTTAGAGACTTCCAACAGCAATCCGTTAAGTTTCTCTAGTCTCTGAGCTTTCTGTAAGCTCTTTTTAACAGCATAGTTTAGTCTCAGTTGTGTATGGGAATTGGGGGAATTGAAACTATTTTTTATAATATCAGGGGAAGACAATGGCCCAGAAGTGAGGTGATGACATAGGGGTCGTCTGCTCCAGAAAAGATGGCCTGGCAGCAGGAGGAGAAATCAGAGCATAGGAAAAATGAGGAATTTTAAGGCAATGACCTGAGAAATCAGTGGATGAAAAGATGAATTGAAAGAGGCTAATCCCTGCCAGAAAATCAATAAGGGTTCCTGCTATGATAGTTTGCATATACAAAGAAAACTTAACCTCATTTGGTAGTCACAGGCTTAGCAGATCAGGTATATACAAGGTTCATAAGAAAATGATTAGAAATTCTTGCTAAACTATGAGCTCAGAGAAATATAAATTAACATAAACAGCAAATTTCAGCTCATTCAGTAAAATGAGTTGTATTAATGTGTTATTTAATGAGAAACAGTAGATTATTTTTATTTGAGGGCTGCCAACCTTTTCTGACAAATTATTATTTTGATGTTGTAATTATTTGATGTGATTAATCAGCCAGTCAGCAAAGCAAATATTTTCCACCTAAATTAAATGTGTTGGCAGAATGATTACTTCTCTAACACATTTGATATGAGTGAGTCTATTTTATGTCTTTATGAATAAATGTATTAGAATCATGTTATCTTGTCTCAGGGTCAGAATTCTGCCCCGGAGGCTATTTTGTGCCAAAAGATTTGATAAGGCCTTTCTGAATGTTGACTAGAAAGAGGAAAAAAACCTTGAAAACTTAAAAACTAGATGAAACTCCTGTGATTCAGTAAAAATGTAATTTAAAAATCACTGAAAAAAGATCTGTGTTTGAATTCCTGGCTCTGCCACTAAAGGTGGAAGGTGATCAATTATCTGGCCTCTGAGTCTCAAGTTCTCTGTCTGTAACCCCACAGGATCATATAGAAAATTCAGTAAGAAAATGTACATGGAAAGTGCTATAAATTAAGGTAGTACAGAAAATCTGTCTTGTTTTCTTCCAGTTCTTAGATTCCCATGGGAAAATACAGAGGCAGGGGGCATAAAGGAAATAAATTAGACCATAAAGGAAAGAAATCCAAGCAAAGTTCAAACTAAAATGTTTGAGTTTTAAGATGACTTTTTCAAAATTTTCAACCCTGGGTGTGATTCAGAATAATATCATACAAAATTCAGAACCCTGAGCTCCACCTGTCACTAGAGATGTTGATTCAAAAGCTCAGGAATGGGTTTTTTAATTTTATTATTCAGTTTATTCCTACCAATGTTATGGAGGCTGACTGAAATTTTGAGACTCCAAAGCTGACTGCTGGGAATTGCTGATCAAACTTTCACGTGTCAGTAAACTTTGGATCCATGTAGGACAGTTTTATATGTTTCAAACTTGGATACTGTTGGGATATACTGGAAAGTTATGGTTAACAGCATAAACAAAAAATTTCTGGTCAGGCATCAGATTCTCATAAGGAGCATGCAAACTAGATCCCTCACACGGGCAGTTCACAATAGGGTTTGCGTTCCTATGAAAATCTAATTCTGGCACTGATCAGACAGAAGGCGGAGCTCAGGCAGTAATGCTTGCTTGCCTGCCCCCTACTCACTACCTGCAGTGCAGTGCATTCCTAACAGGCCTCAGTCCGCAGCCCAGGGGTTGGGGACCACTGGTTTGGCACCAAGAGATGGTGCTATTCTTGTGATAGTGAGTTCTTATGAGACCTGGTTGTTTAAAAGTATGAGGCACCTCCCTGCTCTTCGATCCTGCTCCCGTCCTGTATGACGCCTGCCCTCCCTTTGCCTTGCACCATAAATAAAGGCTCCCTGAGGCCTCCCAAGAAGCAGATACTGCCATGCTTCCTGCAGAACTGTGAACCAATTAAACCTTTTTTTTTTTTTTTTTGGTAAATTACCCGGTCTCGGGTATTTTGTGTAACAGTGTGAGAACAACCTAATACAACTTTCAACCTATAATTCTCTGGATGACATGAGCACTGTTTCATCTGAGTAAGTATTTGAGGGGAAGTAGTTTGGCTTCATTAAAGTAGAAAGGAACTAATGTTTATTGGCTGACTGTTCTGTGCCAGGCACTGTACTTGGCATTGAACTGGGGACTTATACTGGTTATCTCATTTACTTCCCATCAGAATTCCATGAAGAAGCCATTAATATTATTTAACAGATGGGATAATTGAGGCTTCATCAAACTGAATAACTGCTAAGAGTATACAATTAACAATGGTGGAACAGGGACTTTGACTCAAATCTGTGTAGCCCTGAAGTTCATGATCTGTGCATCATCCTATACTGCCTTTCTTTGTGTCTAGCACTTGAAGTAGAACAGGTGTTTGGTGCTGTAGGGACTGTCTATTAATATCTCTCATTCTGATTGTTATCTTATATTTCTTATTGCATGGAAGTTATAGGCATAATGAATGGGCTAAATTTGACTGACACTAGTTGCAACAGATGCATTTTGCACCTATATACCATCTCAGCCCACTCTGATTTCAGTGGCAGCCATGGTGGTTGGTTCTGAGCTCTGTCTGCTAGCATTTGCACTGGAGTTACTCCACTTTTCTGCCTCAGGGCTTTCTCCAAAGCTAGAGGTGAGCTTGAGCACACAGCCAGCCTGCAAGTGTCAGGAAGTTAATGCCCCTTTGGACAACCTTCAACCAGTGAAGGACAAGAGTCAGAGATAAATGTCTCACCCTCCTGTCCTTCAGAGGGACAATTCTAAGGTGCTCCCACATGCTTTTTCCAAAGGCCCCAGCAGTATTGAGTCTCAGGATCCAGCTCAACAATGCACCCAGTGGTTCTCCTTCACTGTCTTACTACCCCTCCCTCTGCTTCCTGGGATGTTGAGGTTTGTTTGTTTGTTTGTTTTTCAATTCTAAAGGCATTGTATTTTTTTATTTATTTGAGTAACATACTGTTTGGTCTGAACTGATAAGCATCAGAGTTTCCTGTTTGGGGTGAGGGAGAGACAGAAGGGGAAGAAAGAGAGCAGGGTAACTTGGACTGAGAACAAGAGCTCCAGTGAGCTTCTTTCTGTTCTACCTTGCTTTTCATCCCACAGGTCACAAGCAGAGGGATCAGCAGCACGACTGAAATGGTTTCTAAGTACATGAGAGAGACTATCACTCTGGAAATACTCTGAAATACTCGAGTGAGGGAAATTTCACAAATGCCTGGACTTCCTGTGTATTAGGTGAATCCTGCACTGTATTAAGAAATGTGTGTATGGATGCAGACATAACTTCATATGCCAGTGAAATCTGGAAATTTTCTTTTGCCACTCTAGTTCTCAATATCTTACTCACTTTCTCCATCGGCTTACAGAATTTGCATGCATAAGGAATACCATAGCAAAATAGAGAGTATTGATTTGTAGGAAATTCCAACCAGAAAAACACCACTGGATGAATTTGGCTTTGTTTCCTAATCTATAGCATAAGGAAAAATTGTTAGCTTTTATGTGCTTTGGGCCAGAAATGAAGTAAATAAAGAAATCATGACAAAGATGACATAATAGGAAAACATATCACCTTAAGAAAAGTTTGGAGTAGCTATTACTTGAATGCTTTTACACTTATAATATATAAATTTTGCGCACAAAACTTAAGAGTGCACTCTCTATTACAGAAGTGGGTGGAAATTAGGTGACTCTAGAAAACTAGGTGAACGAATGGATAGCTTGATATAGTTAGGAATGTGAATATAGCCCTTTACAGAGTACTATTATGTAAATTCATATTCCATTTTTGTACTAGTTATGAAATCTTAATTTTCCTATTTTACAGGTGAGGTTCAAAGAAGTTAAATAAAATCTTTGAGATAACCCAGCTAGTGAGTGAGAGTGATGGGATACTTCTGTCTCAAAACCCTGTGTCCTTTCTTCCTCATCCCATTGCTTTCACCTGGTCAGTTCCTGAAATCCACCAGGACACAGACCTGGTGCCTGCTTTGCCTTATGACCTGTCTCATTTCTCAGAGACCAGGGATTGGCCATGGGATCTACAATAAGGAGGAAAAACGAGTCCCTTCATCACTGCAGTTGCACGTTGACCAAAAGATATTTGGCAAATATTTCTTGACTGGTTTCGCATAGAAAATGTCACAAGTGTCACTGCAGGCCAGTGTGTGTGAGTCAATGCTACAAACTTAGATTCAATTAAAATAATTTATCTAGAGCCTCAATGGAACTATAAAGCCTAGAAACTTCTATGAGTGTAATCTGAACAAGCTCTTACTTTGAACATTTGAATAGACTTTGATGTTCATTCATTTTTCATGTACATATACACAATCCGAGTTTTATGTAAAAAGATGAATCTTTTAAAAGAGACACATTGAATTGAGTTTTAAAACATCAAACCTAGGCTCTCAAATTTTAGGATAAAAATCTTTCAAAATGAAGACTGCATTGACTATTCTGGCTTTCAAATGTGTATATAAACACACAAATATATTTATATATACATATGCACAAATGCATATGTATATACACACATAGAAATTCTTTTTATTGCTAAAGAGATTCTTTTATTGCTGTTTGCTTCACATTTAATAATTACCTTCACTCCATACAGAATTATGTTCTTTGTTATATATGGTTTATCTCTAAGAGATTTAGAGAATAAGATAAGCAATGAGAAACACTGGGAATAATTATAGAAAATGTGCTTAGGCATGTGGATAAATTGTTCAGTCACAGACCAGGTGCAGTGGCTCACGCCTGTAATCCCAGCAATTTGGGAGCCTGAGGCAGGTGGATCACTTGAGTTCAGGAGTTTGAGACCAGCCTGGCCAACATGGTGAAACCCGTCTCTACAAAAATACAAAAATTAGCTGAGCATGGTGATGCATGCCTGTAATCCCAGCTACTTAGGAGGCTGAGACAGAAGAATCACTTGAACCTGGGAGGCAGAAGTTTCAGTGAGCCGAGATCGTGTCACTGTATTCCAGCCTGGGCGACAGATTGAGATTAGACTCTGTCTCAAAAAAAATAAGTAAATAAAAATAAAGTATTCAGTCACAGGGTCACTTGTGAAGGAAAGAAATGAAAAGATATAAGTAAAAAGATATTTTGTTATTGAGTTTGAAAGAGAACTCAGGAGGGAGGAATATAAGTTTTCAGACAGATTGTAGAAGTATAATCAAGAATTAAGGTGCATTCTGCAGAGATTCTTGATACATCAGATTGTAAATAACACATCAGGCAGATTGGGTCAAGAGCAGAGAGTGGGTGGGGTGGGGAAGCCATCATCAAATTGTATTCATGGTGTGGTATGGCAATGATATTTAAAGCCAGATAAGATCACCTGGAAGTTCATATACATGGAGAACAGAAGATATTTCATATCAGAAACTGGAGTACTTGGGAACACTGAAAGAGATGGATGCAGCAAACAAGAAGTTAGAAGGGGAGGAGAGCAAGCAAAGAGGAGAAGCAGATGGAGGTGGAAATCACTCACTTCAAACGCTTCTGGGAGGGCAAGTAAGATGAGAACCAGGAGTGAGCCATAGAGTTGGCAACATGGAGTGGTGGTGACCTAGTGCAAGAGAAGATAGAGATGGGAAGGGCAGTCTGGAAGTGAAGACAAAGTCAAATATTTCTAGCTATTATGCTATAAAGGAGAAAAAAACAAAATCATATGGAGTCAGAAAAGGTTTCTTTTTTAAGATAGAAGCTTTTATAACTCATTTATTTAGTGGATGGTGAGGACCTATTAGAGAAGAATAATTTACAGTCCTAAAAAGAGCTAACACACACTCCTCAGAGGACTCCAGCACAAAACTTGACCAGCACTCCCTCTGATGGCCAGCAGAGGAACAAATCCCAGCTTCTTGCCCCAATCCACCACCCTCCCCAATCTGGTTTTCCCTGCTCATCCAGACAAGTGTATAGGTACTAGGAATAATATGACTGAAATTCAGTAGTACACAAATTATGAAATGCATCAGAGAAAGGACATAACATGTCAGGGAAAGACAAAAGAATCAAACAGGAGAACATATAGTTCTCGAAGCTAGTTTCCCAGACCAGCAGTATCAGCATCACCTATGAACTTGTTAGAAATGCAAATTCTCAGGTCCCACCTACTGGCTGAGAAGCCCTGGAGTTGGGGCCCACAAGTTATTTTAAAACAAATAGCTTGTGTTTTAACAAGCTATTCCAGTGATTCTGATACACTTTCAAGTTTGAGAACTGTCACTGATTTCAAACAATTATTTGAGGGAAACTTTAAATTTTATATAAATTTTCTGGAGCCAGAGTTTCATTCAATTTCATATTGTCCAACTGTTTTGAGCCATTTTTTTGTGAATCAATGATTTCTTTAAATTTTGTTAAATGTTTAACTATTCTGGATATATAATATTTATATGTATTTATGGAGTACATAAGATATTTTGATACAAACATACAATGCATAATGATTAAATCAGGATAATTGAAGTATCCGTCACCTAAAACACTTATTTCTTTGTATAAGGAACATTCCAATTTCACTCTTTTAGTTATTTTGAAATAATCTTACTGTGCTACAGAACACTAAATCTTATTCCTTTTAAAATCTAATGGTATATTCGTACCCATTAACCATCTACTCTTTACCCTAACCTCCTGACTGCCCTTCTCAGCCTCTGGTAACCATCATTCTACTCTCCATTTCCATGAGTTCAATTGTTTTTTAGCTCTTATATATTAGGGAGAACATGCAATATTTATCTTTCTGTGTTTCATTTATTTCACTTAACATAGTATTTTTCAGTTCTATCCAGGTTGCAAATAATGGGATTTCATTCTTTTTATGGCTGAATAATATTCTATTTTGTATATATACCACATTTTCTTTATCAATTTTCTAATGGACACTGTATTAGTTCATTTCACACTGCTATAAAAATACTACTTGAGACTGGGTAATTTAAAAAGGAAAGAGGTTTAGTTGACTCATGGTTCTGCAGGCTTAACAAGAAACATGACTAGGAGACCTCAGGAAACTTATAATCATGGTGGAAGGCAAAAAGGAATCAAGCATGTCTTACATGGCAGCAGCAGGTGAGAGACAGCAGGGGTAACTGCCACTTATAAAAACATCAGATCTCATGAGAACTCACTATCATGAGAATAGCATCGTGAAAACTGCCCCCATGATCCAGTCACCTCCCACCAGGTCTCTCCCTCGACACATGGGGATTACAGTTTGGATTATAATTGTTGATGAGATTTGGGTAGGGACACAGCCAAACCATATCAGGCACTTAGGTTGATTCCCTATTTGGGCTACTGTGAGCAGTGCTGCAATATACATGATAGTGAAGATACCTCTTTGATACACTGATTTCCTTTCTTTTGGCTATATACCCAGTAGTGAGATTGCTGGCTCATATAGCACTTTTTTTGGGGTAGGGAGGGGATGGAGTTTTGCTCTTGTTGCCCAAGCTGGAGTGTAATGGTGTAATCTTGGCTCACTGCAACATCTGTCTCCCGGGTTTGAGCGATTCTCCTGCCTCTGCCTCCCAAGTAGCTGGGATTACATGTGCACACCACCATGCCCAGCTAATTTTTTTGTATTTTTAGTAGAAACAGGGTTGTTTCACCGTGTTAGCCCGGCTGGTCTCGAACTCCTAACCTTAGGTCATCCACCTGCCTGGGCCTCCCAAAGTGCTGGGATTACAGGTGTGAGCCACCACGCCCAGCCAGTAGATCTATTTTTAGTTTTTCAGACTGTTCTCCCTAGCAGTTGTACTAATTTACATTCCCATCAATAGTTTACAAGGTCTCCCATTTCTCTACATCCTCACCAGCATTTGTTATTGCCTGTCTTTTGCATAAAAGCCATTTTAACTGGTGTGAGATGCTATCTCATTGTAATTTTTATTTGCACTTCTCTGATTAGTGATGATCATTTTTTCATATACCTATTGGCCAATTGTATGTCTTCTTTTGAGAAATGTTTATTCAGATCTTTTGCCCATTTTAAAACCAGATTTTTTTCGAAGTTATTCGTATTCCTTATATATGCTCATTATTAATCTCTTGCTAGATGGGCAGTTTGCAAATATTTTCTTGCAGTCTGTTGATTGCCTCTTCACTTTGTTGTTTCCTTTGCTGTGTAGACATCTTTTTATCTTGATGTAATCACATTTGTTCATTTTTGCTTTGGTTGCCTGCCCTTTTGAGGTCTTACTCAAGAAATCTTTGCCAAGACCAATATCCTACAGTGTTTTTCCAATGCTCTTCTAATAGTTTCATAGCTTCAGGTCTTAGGTTTAAGTCTTTAGTCCACTTTTATTTCATTTTTGTATATGACCAGAGAAAGGGTCTAGTTTCTTTCTTCTGCATATGGAGATCCAGTTTTCCCAGTACTGTTTATAGAAGAAAGTGTCCTTTTCTTAATGTACATTTTTGGCACCTTTGTCAAAGATGAGTTCACTGTAAATGCATAGATTTATTTCTAGGCTCAATAAAATTTTTTTATTAAGCAGTTTTAAGCCTACTTGCCTCAAGTATTTTATACCATACTCAGTATAAGGATAAAAATAGTTTGTGTTTTTATAGTAAATTTCTATGAGATAATGATCATTTTTTGTCCTTTTAGTTTCCATGATTCTATATCTAGGGCAGAAACAATAGAAAATGAGCGTGGAAAAGTTTGTGCCAGAAAGCAAGAAAGTAATCAAAATCTTAGGTGTTATTATGAAAAGGACATGGCACTTAGCTTGAAGGGGCCAGCTCTGGCCAAACTAGAGACAAGTAAGCATCAGAGTAATAATAATTAAATCATATTCAGGGGAAAAAAACTATTATATATATGTGTGTGTATATATACATATATACATGCATATGTGTGTATTTGTATAAACATATGTATATGTATACATATACACATGTGTATACATCCATATAGCCATATATATATGTGCACATACATATAGCCATATATACATATATACATATATATATGGCTATATGTATATGTGCGTATATATGTATGTCCATAGCACTATTAAAGAGAAGGCTGAGGAAAGAATACTCTTGTTAACAGAATATCGGCTAATAAATGGAAGAAACATAGAGTTAGAATATTACAATTTTGTGTCCAATTATAACAGTCGGTATAGCAAAGATCATTAATGACTTCTAAAACAATTGAGTCAGGATCTCAAATTATTCCCACACAGAATAATTATTAATTAGAAACATAAAAAAGTTCTTTTACAAAGGAGCGATCTGGTGGATACTACCTTGTGTGAGCAAATGAACACTTGGAGGTACACCATTACTTAAAAGTCCTACTTTCTTCTGCAGATATTTACTGAACATCTACAATGAGTGAACAAGACACCTCTGAGACTTTAGGATACAACAGGGAACACAGCCACTGTGGGAATTTAGATTCTATGGAAGCCTTTCTGAGAAAGTAGCAGTTGTAAACCATAGAGCATAGAGATAGAGAAACTTTCCTCACAAAGGTTTTGGAGGTGGTGGGATCTGAGACAAGGTGTACCATTTAGATGCAAAGATGCATTCATAGACTCTGGGGCAGGAGGGTGTATGATTCACTGAAAGAACCAAAGTACCTAAAATATACAAGTATTAGTTTTCTATTTCTGCTATAACAAATTACCACAAACTTTTCAGCATAAACACACCTTTACTATCTTACAGCTCTGTAGGTCAGAAGTTCAGTACAGGTTTCACCAAGAAAAAATTCAGTTGCCTAAGGCTGCATTTCCTTATGGAAGCTCCTGGGGAGGATCTGTTTCCTGCTTATCAGGTGGTTGGCATAATTGAGTTCCTTGCAGTTTCAGGACTGAGATTCACCCCTTTCAAGTGTATGGTCCACTGCGGACTGTTCCAGTTCTGGAGGTCACTTGGTTCTTTGGCTCATGATTCCCTTGCTCTGTTTTCAGAGCCAGCAATAAAGAAAGAGTCCTTCTCAAGTTGTATCTCTCTCTGACAGAGGGGAAAGGTTCTCTGCTTTTAAAAATTTGGGTAATTATACGGGGCCCACCCTGATGATCCAGGATTATCGCATCTGAAGGCCCTTGACCCTACACACATCTGCAAAGGTAACATATTCACAGGTTCTAAAAATTAGGGCACAGACACGTTTGGGGGTCATTATTCTGTCTAGCACAAGAGGAGATAAGGAGAATAGCTCAAGATGAAATACTTTCACTTGCCTGATGGTTCTAGTCAGGGTGCTCCTTTTAAATCAAGAAACCTTTAATGACTCACTATTACCTAAAGAATTAAATTCAAACATACTTGTTTTTTTCATGTATACTTTATATGCTCTAGGCAAAATCCTGATGTTTTTTATACACTTGTTTTCCAGCCACCTTGGGATATCTATTCTGGATTCTCTGGCAAAGAATCCCATGATTTCTTGCCTTCACACGTTTTCTCAGGCGGTCCTTTCTCTTTGGAATGTCTTTTTCTCCATCTCTTGATGTTTCATCCTTCTTTCAGGGTCATCTCCTCCATACCCATACCTACAATCACCCCAGCATAAGCGCATGCACAGACACACAGACACACAGACACACACACACACACACACACACACACACACACACTTCCAGCCCTTTACAATATTCTGTAACAATGACATTATACATTGCATGGCAGTGAATACATTTTGTTATTGTCCTATTACATTACCCAGCTTTGAAGCGTAAGGGCTATGGTGGGGATAGGAGTACTTTTTGTTTTTTTGCTTTCTTTCTATTGTCATACTAGTGGCTATATATTGTCATACTAGTGGCTAAATATTTTTATATCAACCCTTACAGTGACTACTTCTTATTTATCTTTGTAACCTCCACAGAGCACATAAATATGCCCCACCCACCCCCACACACAACAAAGGGAATGAATCATCTTTGGTAAATTGTATCTTTTTGGTTTCTAGCTTGTCAAATCTTTGCAAATTTTGATCCTGACACATTACACATTAATTATGACTTCCAGATTTTTTAAATTATTTATTTATTTATTTATTTTTTTTAAAGAATGAAAGAGAGAAAGAAAGAGGAAGAGATTTTAGAAAAAGAGAGAAAAGGAGAAAGAAAGAAATAGCAAAAGAAAGAAAAAAAGAAAAAGAAAGAGGAAGAGATTTTAGAAAAAGAGAGAAAAGGAGAAAGAAAGAAACAGCAAAAGAAAGAAAAAACAATGAAAGAGAAAGAAAGAGGAAGAGATTTTAGAAAAAGAGAAAAGGAGAAAGAAAGGAAGAGCAAAAGAAAGAAAAAATAAGAATGAAAGAGAGAAAGAAAGAGGAAGAGAAAGAGGGAGAGAGAATGGGATTCTTATTTTATTGCCCAGGCTAGAATACAGTCTAAAAATGGGTATTAAAAACCTCTTTTATGCCAATAATTGTGTTTAACAATGGAGACAGGAAGAAATAGGGGATGAAAATAACAAATAAGCAGACAACCAATATTTTATTTAAATCTGTGAAATGCTATGCAATTGCTGGGGAGTGATTTACTTCCAGTTATGTGGTCACTTTTAAAACAGGTATAATGTGATACTGAGAAAAATGTATGTTTTGTGGATTTGTGGGAGGAGAGTTCTGTAAATATTTGTTAAGTCTAGTTGTTCCAGGTCTGAGTTCAAGTCCTGGATATCCTTGTTGATTTTCTATCTCGTT
>PVKP010019056.1:0-43161 GCA_004027715.1 Plecturocebus donacophilus | reverse complement strand
AGGACAGACTTCACCCCACCTCCCTCCCCAGCTCCATCAGGACCTGTGAGATGGCGGAGGCAGCTGTGCATCCTTTGCTGCTCACCCTCCCCATCTTATTCACCCTTCTCCATCCTCTGACCCTGCAGGTATAGAGCTACGTTCCCAGACCAGTAAAGAGGCCTCCAGGATCCCACCTGCACTGAGAGGCACTGGTGGAGGGGAAGAAATGAGGTAGGGGCCACCCCCACCTCCTGATGTCACTCACTGGCGGGGGACCCCAGGAGGGGAGAGCCTCAGGAGGGGCTGATGGCCCACAGGGACAGTGGGGCTGCTGCACTCTTGGCTGGCGGAGCATGCTAGGACTCGGCCCTGCGGCTGCCGAGGTGGGGGGACCTGTGTGAAGCTAAGAGGAGGGGTGCCTGCCCCAGACAGCTCCCGCCCCTCCCATCCCCCTTTGCTCCCACTTCTCTAACACCCCTGTCCTGGCAACCTGTGTCCCTCCCTATGCTCCCTCTTCCCATGCCAGGCCTATCCTGCTTTCTCCAAGCTGGTGCTGCAGTCCCAGGCGCAGGGCGACTTGCCTCAGCGCCTCCGTCCCCACCACACCTAGGCCCTCCTGGATCTGTGGAAGAAGGCCAGGTGACCAGCCTCTGGGGACATCATCTATCCACCATGTGCAGGCAAGTGACACCTGCCTGGGAGAGTCTCAGGCTTAGTCTCCATCATTTCTGAGATTCTAGTTCCTACTAGAGGGACGAGAGCCAGGACTCTAGAAGCCACACCCTGATTCTGCCCAGGTTGGTCCCAGGCCTGCCCTTGACAGCAGGTGGGAGACATCAGAGCCCCTTCCCACAACCTGGCTGCATCTACCTTCTACTCCCTACCCAGGGCAGGAAGGGCCCTCCCCCAGCCACCCAGCCTATACTCAAATACCCCTGTCCTCTCCATCCCCAAGCCCCAGCTCTCAGACCACCCTGACTGAGCTGAAACGCATCTCCCTTAACTCCAGGGAGCCCTTGTCCCATCTACTGAGGCCATGCACAGCAGATGGACAGGGGCCAGCTGCAGGCCCAGGCTGGATCAAGGCATGGGCTGGACATCCAGCAGGAAGGGAGTGGGCCCCACCCCAGCTCGAAGCCAGTGCCCTCCTCTGTGAGAAGCCACCTCTAGCACCTGCTTCCCAGAAGACCATGAGCACTAAGTGAAGCCACGAAGCTCAGGACAGGCTCAGTGCCTGGTGGGTTCTGATGGCCTTGGCACTGCAGAGCACTAGCGGTCCTATAGGTTACCCAGCTGCCTCCCTAGACACACACCTCTTGGGGGCTGGTGCCACCCACTCCCTCATCCCACCTATGAGTCCCTCTCACCTCCCATGCCCGGGACAGCCAGTCCACCTGCTGCAGACAGCAGAGTGAGGAGAAGCTACCTCCTGCTTTTAGGCAGGTGGACCCATTGACCTGGTTGCACTGTCCTGCCCCAGGCATGGGGGATTCAGAGCTGGCTCTGGCCTAAGGGTGGGGGCGTCGGGAATGACACTCCCCTGCAGGTCGGCCTCTCCAGTCCTCACCTTCCTCTCTCTCAACCCCTGTGTCCTCTGCAGAAGCGCAGTCCTTGGGAGCGCATGCTGTCCCCATCCCTGCATCAGGGCAGGGAGCTCCCTGCAGCCCCTGCCTCTCCATCCTCCAGGACAGGCAGGCATCAGGCAGCAGAGAGCAGGGGCCACACTTTCACATAAGCCAGACTTCAAGTGCTATGAAGAAGGGCTGGATTTACCTTGGTGAACCTTCTGAACCGGCTAGGGCAATCCCGGGGCCTGGCCAAGGGCAGCAGGCCGGACTCCAGCAAGGAGGCGGCTGCCATGGGAACCAGTGCAACAGTGCCTCTCAGGGTGCCTGCTCCAGAGGCCTGGCCACGGGAGTGACACGGATAATTAAAGCTTTGTTACAGACACATGATTTATTTTTTCCTTCTGAATTCCCTTCTATTACCCAATACAATTTGAACTGACTGAAGGAATCTGGCTGTCTCCTCTTCACGCTCCTCAAATTCTGCCCAGTCTGGGTTTCTGCCTCTCGCTTTCCCCTTTTTGTCCAGTCAGCTTCTTCTGGGGGCTGCTCAGGGCACAGAATGTCATTGTCCACCAAGAACCATTCCATTCTTGAGACTCAAGAGGCCCAAGGATGCAGCAGGTGGGACTTCAGAGAATCCCTGCCCTTTCCAGGCAGGCGCTGGCAGCCTGGCCTCCCACTCAGCTGCCTGGGGGGCCCTGCTTTGCCCTTCTCTTGGCATCACTCCCTCTTGGGTCAATGCCATTGGCTTCTGCAGGAGTAACGAGAGCCTCCTGCAGATGAGTGGGCAGCCCTGGGCCTCCAGGCATGGAGCTGGGTACAGGCTTGGACAGGGTCATGTGCAAACTCTGGCAACCTTGGCGGCCAGTTCTGTCCTTTCCAGGAAGACCCCCAAGGTACCACAGAGGAGGAGGCTGGGAGGCAGGGCACAGATTCAACACCAAGTGAAATTACCTCTCTAGGGTCCCCAACCTGGATGGTGTGTCCACCGACGATGCAGGACACAGCAGGGTGTCCTGCTGCTCATCAGGTCTGGGCAGTAACCAGGGTGCCTGCCAGCTCTAGCAGGAAGGCATCAGCAACCCGTCCTGCCCAGGTGCACGCGGGCACACTGCCCACATCCAGACAGCCCTGGAGTCAGTCCCAAAGAAGCAGCCCATGGCCAAGAGAGAGGGACAGCAAACAGACCGGGTCAGGGCTGAGGGCCTCCAGAGGCAGGGAGGAATGCCCAGCCGCACAGGCCACAGGCAGGCCTGTCCCCCGGATAAGCTGCAGCTTCCATCCTCTGCAGCCATCCGGGCTGCTGGGATATGGAATAAGGACCAAATGGTTCTTTTGCTTTTAAATGACATCTAATTAGGCTGAGCAAAGATTTTTCTTTTGTGTTTCAAAACAAATACAAATCCATTTCCCTCACTTGAATTGTCATCCTCCTGGCAGATGGCTGTGGGAGCAGGGAGCTCTCTCTGGGCCAGTCATGGGGTGAGGGCAGGGAGCACCCAGCTCCCTGCTGGGTCACAGAGCCATGAGCTTGCTCAGCTCAGCAGCCTCTGGGAAACAGCACCTGGACACACATCCTGACTGCCACCCCCGTGCCATGGACACAGGCAGGTCTCCTGTCAAGGTCTGTTGTGTGTCCCCTGGCCCTGGGGGCCTGTAACCGGTGGTTAGACACTGGCCAGTCCCAAGAGGACCAGTACACAAAAACCTGTAATCATGTGTTGTGATCCTTAGGGTCTCAAAGTGGACAGCCAGGCACAGTGGCTCACACCTGTCATCCCAGCACTTTAGGAAGCCAAGCTGGGAGGATCGCTTGAGCCTAGGAGTTCAAGACCAGCCTGGGCAACAGAGGGAGATCCCTATCTCTACAGAAAAATTAGCCAGAGGCAGTGGCATGCACCTGTAGTCCCAGCTAGTCAGGAGGCTGAGGTGCGGGGATTGCTTGGGCCCAGGAGGTAAAGGATGCAGTTTGCCAAGATCATACCACTGCACCCCTGGGTGACAGAGCCTGGGCAGCAAAGCAAGACCCCATCTCACCAAGACCCCATCTCACCGGGTATGGTGGCTCACTCCTGTAATCCCAGCACTTTAGGAGGCTGAGGCAGGCGGATCACTTGAGGTCAGGAGTTCAAGACTAGCCTGACCAACGTGGTGAAACCCCATCTCTATTAAAAGTTCAAAAAATTAGCCAGGCATGGTGGTACATACCTGTACTCTCAAACTACTTTGGAGGCTGAGGCATGAGAATTGCCTGAATCTGGGAGGCGGAGTTTGCAGTGAGCTGAGATTGTGCCACTACACTCCAGTCCGGGTGACAGAGTGAGACTCTCTCTTAAAATATATATATATATATATATGGAGTCACTTATGACAAATAACTCAGCTTAAAGTGAAGTTGCCCTCAGAGTGATAAGCATAGGTGTGGTGGACTGCAGTGATCAGATGATATCTGCTGTGGTCAGGCACTACTGAGACCCAACAAGAAAGTCATGCCAAAAGGCAACTGAAGATGATGGCTGGGGAACTCCTGCGGAGGGCCATAAACACAAAGAAGCTGCTCATGACCAAGATGCCTGCAGAAGCTCTGCCCTCAAGAACGCTGAGGTCTCTTTTCCATTGGAGGCCACCAGATGCCCTGCTGGGAGAAGAGCAGTGGGCCCATCCCTTCACCTGGGGGTCTGTGCTCCCTCTGATCCGAGGGAATCTGGACCTTGGGCAGTCAGTAGCAGGTCTCTCCCTCCCCCCACACAGTGGCTTCCTCTTGCCTCTCTTACGGCTGCCTGAGTGTTTGGAATATATTTGCATGATTGTTGGTGTGTGAAAGCGACCCAATAAACCGTGAATTTGTAAGCGTTTAATTGGCTACTGAGTCATCCTGAAACTTCCCCACATCAGTTAGCGCCACTAGGCTGATTCAAACCTGAGCCAGACACAGCCGCCTCCACGCCTCCCCAGGGCAGCTCTCCTGCTGCTCCCCCTTCTCCAGATGAAGAAACAGAGGCCCAAAGGGCTTCAGTCACCAGAGTCAGTCTCCGAAAGTGGTGGAGCTGGGATTGGAACCCTGTGTGACCACCGTGATCTGACACACCACCCAGGGCCACCAGCGCAGGGCTTGGGAGAAGCAGAACGGTGTGAGGTGACAGCGGGGGAGCCAGCCAGGCCTGCCTGATGGACAGGGCTTGACCCAGGAGCCGCCGCCCCTGCTGCATTGGCGGCTGCGCTGCAAGCACAGGGCAGCAGGGTTGGGTGTGGGTAATCAGGCCGGGATCCAAGGGGCCCATGCTGGGCAGCTGGATTCCAGCCCCCACAGAAATGCGTCATTAGGCAATTTCTTTGTGCAAACCCCACAGAGTGACTTACTTGGTCCGGATGGCTGTGGGAGCAGGGAGCTCCCACAGATGGCACAGCCCACTATACACCCAGGCTTTGTGGTATAGCCTATTGCTCCTGGGCTACCAACCTGCACAGTGTATGACCCCACTGAATACTGGAGGCAACTGTAACACAATGTAAGGATGTGTACAGCTAAGCATAGAAAAGGCACAGTGACAATATTGGATTATGAATCTCAGAGGACCACTATATGGCGCATGACACTGTCTTCTTTCCCAGTACACCCTCCTAACACTCTCAGAATCTCCAAAAGTGATAGGTGCCATCTGTGTGCTGATGGACTCCTGGACAGCCTGGCTAAGGGCTGGTTGTCAGCAGAATCAACCATGTGATGAGACGGTGGTGACTTTCACTCCCACCCACAGCTCCAGGGAGGGGAGAGAGGCTGAAGGTTGGGTCCATCACGAATGGCCAGTGAGGCAGTCAGCCATGCTCCGTATTGAGATCCCCACAAAATCCCAAAAGGAGCAGGTTCTGAGCTTCTGGGTAGGTAAACAGGTAGAAGGAGCTGGAAGGTAGCACCTGGGAGGGCAAAAAAACTCTACACCCCTTCTCACACACCTTGCCCTGAGCATCTCTTCCTCTGACTGATCTGTAACCAAGGTAAAACCCTGTAGACTAAGTGGGTAAATGGAAGCAAGTGCTTCCCTGAATTATGTGAGCTACTCAAGCAAATTCATTGCGTCTGAGAAGGGAGTCCCAAGAGCGTTGATTTGCTGGGTGGGTCAGAAGCCTGAGACTTGTGACTGGCATCTGAAGTCGAGGGAGGGACAGCCTTGCGGGACCGAGCTCTCAACCTGTGGGATGTGACTCTGCCTCCAGTATTGTCCAAATTGGATTACAGGGCATCCAGCTGGTGTCTGTTAGAGAATCTGGTGTCAGAATGTTGTGCTGAATGGCTGAGAGTGGAGAGTAGGAAAAACACTTAATGAGTTTTTCTTTTCTAACCGTATTACAGGTAAACTCCCAAGAACATAAAGCTATGCCCAGGAAATGCAGTGAGCACCTCTTCGTGCTGGAGACACAAACGGAAACCGCCACAGTTCCCAGCAAGTGGTAGATGCCCAAGGGATGAAAATAATGCAGTGTGCGCTCTCAGGAAGGGGGACCAAGATACGTGAAAAACTGTGTCTAGAAACAGAAAGGCACATTCTACTGTCCAGAGTCTCCAGCCACATGGTCATACATTATACCACCAATGAAACCCAGTAAAGTCCTGAAACAGAAGTGTGCAGGTGAGAGAAGGACATGAGCACAATGTAATATAGTTGGATATTAATATATAAATATAAGCCAAAAAAATTTACCCACTTCATTAAAAAACTTCCCTAAATTATGTCTGTGTTAAAGATTCAAACTCCAATTACAGATGTCAGAAAAAAAAATAACCTTTACAGAAAAACTCTGTATCGAATCTGATATGGCCAAGGCTGCATTCAGAGAAAAATTCATAGACTTCAATAATGTATTGAAGTAAACAATAAGCACTTGCTTCAAAAGGCTTAAAAAAGAGCTTCCCAGCAAAACAGACAGCAAAACAAACTGGAAAATGAAACTGCTCAAAGGCAAATTAGAGGACTTAATGAAAGAAAGAGAGTAGAGCTGCTTATTAACTTCAAAGAGTGGATTCTTTGAAAACAGATTTCAAGGATAAAAACCCTCTTGCAATTCTAATCAACAAAAGAAAGGAAGAAAGAGAGGGAGGGGCCAGGTACCCTGGCTCGTGCCTGTAATCCCAGCACTTTGGGAGGCTATAGTGAAACCCTGTCTCTATTTCTTTAAAAAAATAATACATTTTTTTAAAAAAAGGAAAGAGAGAAAAGGAAAGAAGAAGGAAGAAAGGAAGGACATAAAAAATACATTAGGCATGAAAAAGGGATTCTAACTACAGATATATATTAAAAGAAACAGCTACCTAAATCTGTGGTAAATGACCTGCAAGCACTTTGAATGGTTACTTATATTATCTAGAAAGCATAAATAACCAAAAATCTACTAAAAATGTTTAGAAGCCAAAAAGACTAATAACCATAGTACTAATTAAGTTGACAGCCAACTAAGCCTTGGAAAAAAATAAAAGCAAGCCCTGGCTGAAAGAGTTTCTAAACTGAATTATTTCAAGCCTTTGAGGATAAGATAATTTTATATGATATTTAAACTATTTCAACTACACAATTCATATTGAAAAGCCTTCCTATTCATTTCATAAAGCTAAAATGGCATGATTTATAAATGTGACAAATATGTCTCCTAGTAGAAAAGTATGTATAAATTCTCACCTCTGAAAATAGATGAAAAATACCCTCAGCAGCATAGCAACACATCAGTAAAATGAACTCGGCAGCGTTTTTAAGCACAATAGAGCCTGACCCAGTGGGCTTTATTCCAGGAACAAGAGGATGATTTAGCTCAGAAGAGTTAATAAGTCAACACATTAATAGGTCCAAGGAGGAAAGGCATTTGATGATTTTGTTAGATACAGGAAAGCCTTTGATGAAACTGAATATCCATTTCTGGTGTTCACTCTTGGCAATTAACGTAGGATTCTAGCATACTGTCCGTGATGACAAACACCTACTGGAAATATAGGCCAATTTCAGACTTAGTGAAACATGAGAGGCCTCCTCATTAAAATGAAGATCAAGCCAAGGACAACTGCTGTTATTTAATGTTACTTTGCACCTTTTAGAAATCTCAATAAGATAAGAAAACTAAAGATGCATTAGAAATAAAGTTGACTGTTCCTTATGTGCAAGTAATATGATTAATTTCTTGGATTTTTCAGGAAGCCAAACTAAAAATCTGTTGAAACTAATAAGAGTTCAATAATCAATTACCTAACATAAATTTTAAAAAAAATCAATAGCTTACCTATCTACCTCCCCTGGGCACAGGTGTTTGCACATAAGTCTGTGTGAAGCTGGTATGGGGATGCCCACACCAGTGGCGTAGGAGGAGGTGTGTCTGTGTGTCTCTGTATCTGTGTGTGTGTGTGTCTCTGTTAGTGTGTGTGTCTGTGTGTGTCCCTGTATATGTCTGTGTGTGTATCTGTGTCTCTGTGCTTCTCTGTGTTAGTGAGTGTGTATGTGTTTCTCTGTGTGAGTGTGTATGTGTGTGTGTCTCTGTGTCTGTGTGGGGGTCTGTGTGGGGGTCTCTGTGTTTCTGTATGTGTCTGTGTGTGTGTGTTTCTCTTTTTGTTTGTGTATGTCTGTGTGTCTGTATATGTCTGTGTATGTGTGTGTGCCTGCATGTGTCTCTGTGCCTGTGACTCTGCATGTATCTGTGTCTCTGCATGTGTCTGTGTATATACCTGCGTGTCTCTCTTTGTCTGTGTGGGTGTCTCTCTGTGCCTGTGTGTGTGTGTGTGTGTGTATCTCTTTCTCTCCAGGGATCTCTCAGCTCTGTAAGCTCCACCACCATCACCCAGGAACACGATGTCCCCAGTAGGTCTGCTCTGCCAACCAGCTCAGCTACCTGGAAGCCACCTTTCCTGGTCACACCATTGCCCCCTCAGGCTGGGCACTCTAGGAACATTCCAGTTCCTGTTGTAAAGACATCTGTTGTATGTAGCCCCAGGGAGATCCCCATGGAAGTCATACTCAGGTTGGGGCCAGAGTCGAAGGCTCAGCCTCCTCACTCATGGGTTTGGGGAGGGGGAGGAGGGCAGTGCTCTGACGCACACTTACCAGCCCAAAGCCCGGAAGAGGTGGCTGGTGGCAATCACAATGACATTTGGGAAATGTCAGGGGCTGAGCCCCTGCCTGAAAGGTGAGTGTGGGCGGTGACAGGGTCGGGGGTGGGGTTATTCCCCAAGGCCGAGACTGCAGAACGCCAGGTTTGCCAACAAAACCCCACTGGGCCAGTGGTGCCAGGGGCCACAGGGCCAGGGCCCAGCTAGCGGCAGGAGCCAGAAGACAGAGGACCTGGGGGTCTTGGCTGCTGTCCTCCTCCAAGACCCATGCCATCCACAGGCTCCCGCCTGACTGTCGTCAGCTTCCCGCAGGAGTCCCCAGGCCTCGTGTCTCATCTGCCTCTGAACTCCCCTTGTCCTGAAACCCACAGGGACCCAGGCAGCCCAGAACCCACTCAGAGGAGGCCTCCTGGCTGACCTCAGGCAAGCTACAGACCCCTGGGCCTCAGTTTCCCCAGGTGTAAAACAAGAAGTAGAGCGTCTGTACAAGCCACTTCCCGACCTCGTCTTTGTTCCTTCCTTCCTCAACTTGTTCAGTCAAGTCAGCATCCCTTGAGGCCCTCTGGCCTATCCCACACACTCAGAACGGGGAGACAGACACAACTCCATGGCCTGGCATAATCTCTGCAGGATTGGGGGTCTATGTGAGGTGTTGTAGGGGGTGGCGCAGGGGTGGGGCACTAACTCTGTAGAGAGTAGTCAGGGAGGGCTTCTTGGAGGAGGTAATTCTGAGATTGGCTTCCAAGGATAACCAGGGGTCTTCCAGTGGGTTAAAGGGGAAAAGGGAGGTTGACATGACAGCTTGGTTTATTCTGGTCACTCACCAGTAGTTCCCTGGAGGATGAGGCCCAAGAGCCCAGAGGTGTGGGGAATGCGGGCAGCTCCCCCTGCACTATGTCAGTCCTCACGAATCCCACCAAAGCCAGTGTGAGACTCTCTCCCCCAGGTAGCCCTTTCTGACTCCCTGGCCCCCCACAGACAGCACTGTTGCAGCCCATGTGTCCATGAGTATGTGACCCTGGGTGGTGCTGTCCCCAATGCCCCCTGCATCCTGGCCAGGCCTGGACTTGCAATGCAAACAGAGGGCGGGCTAACATGAGAGGCCATGACTCTGCTCTCCTTCCCCTGTCCCATGCCCCGCTGAGGGCTAGAGTCCTCATCCCACCTCTCCTAGGGGAGCTCACAGAAGGGAGCTCAAGCTAGCAGGCCCAGCAAGATGGGCTTTGGGCCTCAGCAGGCTGAGGCCCAGGGCTGTGCTGTCCTGAGCCAGCAGGTGCAGGTGTGGGCAGTGTGACCAGGAGGCAGGGCAGCAAGGGGCCTGCAGAGCAGAGCAAGCCAGGCTCTGCATGAGCACATGCAGCCCAGACCTCTCCCCGAACTCTAGACTGCCCACACCCCTGCCAGGCAACATCTCCCGGGTGAGGGGTTGTCGAACTGCCCCCGCTCCCACCTGCTGCACCTGTCATCCCGCCCACCTCTAAGGACAGCACCCTCCTTCTAGAGCCAGCCTGACCTCTCCCCATCTCCATGACAACAGCCTTAAGAATACCCTGAGAATCAGTCCTTCCCTCTCCTCCTCCTCTGCCATCTCCCTGGGCTAAGCCTCTCATTTGTCCCCTGGACTATTGGGGTGGCCCCCTGCTGGCTTCACCCCTCCTGGGAGCAGCCAGCGGTGCCCTGGCAGCCCCAGGGGAAGCACACCCTGCTCTGCCACCTCCCACTGCAGCCCAGTTAGCCCCACTGGGACACTTAAATGCTGGTGCAGGGCCCTCCCTGCTCCCCTACCATGTGACCCTATAGGCCTGGATCCCTGAATGAGGGTGGCCTGGAGCAGGGCCTGGCCAACCCACCACGACACCAGTGAATGGAAACTGGGCCGTGTTGTGGTGAGCCGAGGGACTTGGGGGCTGCTCTGACGCTGCAGAATGACCTGAACTACCCTCACCGATGCACACCTGACAGGCCCTGCTCCTCTCCTACATTGCTTTTTCTCTAGCCCTCAACACCACCTGGCACTCTGCCCATTTACCTACCAATTGTGCTTGTTTCTCTCCAGTGTGCGCTCTGAGGACAGGGACTGTGGTGTTTGGTTCCCTGCTGAACCGCGGCACCTGCACACAGCAGGGGCCCAATAAATGCATGTTGAGTAAGTGAAGGAATGAAGGGACACGAGTCCTGCATCTTTCATGCGGCCAGGGCTGGCCAGGGCTCAGCTCCACGCTGTGGGCGCTCAGAACTCGGGGTTGGGGGTGCTGCCGCACCCGAATCACACCTCTCCGCGCCTCTGGGGGTGGGTCTTCATAAACAGTGCGGGAAATGCCAGTGCCCCACGCTCAGGTCCTCTCCAGGGCCAGTTCTCCACCTGCTCCCTACAGCGCCCTCGCCCTGGAAGCACACACTCCTGAAAGCCCCACGCTGGGCTCCACTCTCCCTAAACACACAGACGCGCGTGGGGCTCATAAGGCACAGGCACGGCCGTGCTCTCTCCCATGCGCCGTGAATAAACGCTCCTGTGTTTCCGCAGCCCTCCCCTGCCGGCACTTCACACAGATCACACACCGCGGACCACCCCTCACCCGGCACAGTCTCCTGGGTGTAACAGGTGGTTCTGCGCCCCTCATGTCGTCCGGGCTCCTACAACCCCGAAGGTGCCGGTCCCGGGCAGCCCCCTCCGGCGCCTGCTGCTGGGGCGCCCCTTCCAGGCTCGCAGGAGCCTCTGTGCCTTCTACGGTCCCCAGTGTCCGCGGGCCGCGCTGCGAGGGGCAGGGGAACGTGCAGGGGCAGGGGCAGGCTGGGCACCGCCCACCAGGCAGCAGGTGCTCCAGTGGAGACGCTCAGAGGGAGTCGCGCGGGGCCCAAGGGCGGGGTCCCTCCAGCCGGGTCGGGATGCTGGGGACCGTCGCATCCCTCCTGAGACCGGCGGCGCCAGAACCCTGCCCCACAGCCCCGAACCCGCGCCCGCCGCAGCCCTACCTGGGGCTCCAGGAACATCCTGGCCGCCTGCTCCCTTCGTCGTATTGCCCGGGCCGGCGTCTCGCGAGCGGCGGCTCCTCTGCCCCCGAGCCGACCAAGCGCCCGCTCCCGCGCCGGCCCCGGCCGCTGGGCGCCCCCGCCAGAGGGGCAGGACCAAGGACGCTGGGGGCCGGAGGCTGGGCGGAGGACAGTGGGGTCCAGGCGGGGCCGAGGGTCAGCGAGGCGAGCCAGGAACTGGGCCGAGGCTAGTAGCGCGGCGTGGCGGAGGGGCGGGGGCGGGCTGGAGCGCGGTCTAGGGGCGCCGCCTGCACCGAGGAGAGCGCCTGGTGCTAGGTGTGGGGGCGCCGTAGGTGCCGGGGTGCGGAGCTGGGCGGGGCTCCGGGGGCGGCTGCGCCGGGGGTCGGCGCTGGCGCACGGAGACAGCGAGCGGGCGCGGCGCGGGTCGGGGCTTGGAGCTGGGTGGGGAAGCCTCTTACCCCGCCCCGGCCTCACCTGATGGTAGGCGTCCACTACGGAACCAGAGCAGGTGCTCCGCCAGCGTTCGGCTGGAATGCCTCCCCTGACGGGGCGCTCACTCCACACAGCTCTGGCCTGAGGCGGGCGTCGCACAGAACTCCCTGTCCTTCCATTTCCTTGGAACCCGGGGGACACGGCAGCTGCTTTTGTGGGAGGGCTGGTCTGAGCCAAGGCGAAGGGTGGGTCGGGCACTTGGCACAGTGAGGCTCCTCCCGCCCTCAGAGCCCCAGCCTCATAAGAAATCTGTCAGGTGACGGGGCTTCCCCTCAGAGCGTTCCTGCGGTGGACCCCAGTCACTTGGAGGATGTGGACGGGAAAGACGTGCAAAGCCGAAGAGCGCCCTCTCTGGGGGGTCTGGATTTGAGCGCCCAGAGCCTGAGCTGGGTGAGGGGCTGGGTCTGGCTCTGGAGGAGACCAAGCTGGCCGGGGTGGCCACGAGAGAGGAGCAGGGTATGCTCAGCTTGAACCGCACAGAGAGGCTCTGACAACCCCAGAGAGCTCGCAAGCCACAGGCTGCATAGACAATCGTGACCCTGACCACATCCGGCGGCCCTGGGACGCCCATATCCCCACCCCACCTCCATCACCATGGCTCTTGCCCAGGCCTTGCCAGAGGCCCTCTGCCTCCCAGTTTGTTTGCCTGCTAGCTTACCAGTAGCAAGAGTAGCTATCAGGCTGGCTCGATTGGCAGTTGTCTCTGTCTTCAGAAAGTGGGGGCTGTGCTGGGTCCATTCAGCGGCCTCCCTCAAGCCAGCTCGAGGGCCAGGAGAAAGGAGTCCTTCTCCCGGAGCACTGCCTCCCACCCGCCCCTCTCTACCAGCAAGCGCTGGCCTGGCCTGGAACCACTTCCCGCTGCTCAGAGCATGCACTATGCATTACTGCGTGGTACGCAGCGCCCGTGGGTGAGCAGTGCGGGGAGCACCAGGCAACCAGAAAGAAACGGTACAGTGGCCCCCCAGCTTTCACAATGTCCTCCTCCCCTGCTGCTTCTGCATCTTATTTCAGGCCAGCCAGAAGGTGCAAAGCTCAGGTTGGCCTTGGCAGGTGGTCTGGCGGCATCAGGATGGTCTGGGCCTGCAGGGCCACCAATCCCTTTAGGCGGTTCCATGGAGAGCATCAAGAGGGTGAAACCTGGTGTCTTGCCCCTGGGAAAGCCTTCCAGGCACCTGCCCCCTGCCTTTCTGCTGCCTCCTGACCCCAGAACACCCCTCTGCCTCCCTGAATGTGACACTTTAGAGGAGGTGGCAGATGGGTGGCAGCCTCACTTGCCTTCTTATGCAGTCACAGGGCCACTTCCTATCATGCTTACCCCAGATTGCACCATCGTCACCCAAGGACCTCAATAAGGCAAACACTTCTCCAGGAGGAATAGGGCCCTCTGCCTGCTGTCTTTGGCTGACACAGTGTGTTATCTCCTTTGCCTGCCAGTGTGACCTCAGTGTGACCTGACCCACATCCTTCCTGGTGCCTGAGGACGAGAGGAGGCCGCTGTGTGGGGGCTGAGCTCTGCCAGGTGTACTGCTCACATGCCGGCAACTGGGGCTGAGGCTGTGCTATAGAGAAGGCCGGCAGGGCCTGAGGCAGAATCCCACTACCACCTCAGAAAGCAGAGAATAAGCCAGGTGTAGTGGGGCCAGTGGCCATCTGCTGGGCCTTTGGGGAGACCAGACACACAGGAAGAGGTACTTCCTCTGGAAGCCTCCCTGAGGGGCCCAGCGCAAGGCCTGGAACAACGCAGCCTCTGGCCATGAGAGGCTGCACCAAGGATGGAGGAGCAGGCAAGCTGCCAATGTCCTGGGATGAGGGACCCAGGATAGGAGGCTGAACTCCTGCTGATATGATTTGTGTTGTGTCCCCACCTAAATCCCATGTTCAACTGTAATCCCCCGTGTTGGAGATGGGGCCTGGTGGGAGGTGATTGGATCATGGGGGCGGAGTTCTCATAAATGGGTTGGCATCTTCCCCTCAGTGCTGTTCTCCTGAGAGTGAGTGAGTGAGTTCGGGAGGGATCAGACTGTTTGAAAGTGTGGGGCACCTCCCCCTTCTCTCTCCTGCTCCTACTCCTGTCATGTGAGAAGCCTGCTCCTGCTCTGTCTTCCGCCTTGAGTGAAAGCTCCCTAAGCCTCCCCAAAAGCAGATGCTGCCACGCTTCCTGTACAGCCTGCAGAGCCATGAGCCAATTAAACCTCCTTTTTTTTCTCTTTTCTTTTTTTTTGAGAAGAAGTCTTACTCTGCCGCCTAGGCTAGAGTGCAGTGGCATGATTTCGGCTCACTGCAACCTCTGACCCCAGGTTCAAGTGATTCTCCTGCCTTAGCCTCCCAAATAGCTGGGATTACAGGTGCCCACCACTACGCCCAGCTAATTTTTGTATTTTTAGTAGAGATGGGGTTTCACCATGTCTACTCAAACTAAGTTCGAGGCCAGGCTGGTCTTGAACTCCTGACCAAATGATCCACCCACTTTGGCCTCCCAAAGTGCTGGGATTACAGGTGTGAGCCACTGCACCTGGTCAACCTCTTTTCTTTATAAATTACCCAGTCTCAGACCTTTTTTTTTTTTTTTTTTTTTTTTGAGACAGAGTCTTGGTCTATCGCCCAGGCTGGAGTACAGTGACACAATCTCAGCTCACTGCAACCTCCGCCAACTGGGTTTAAGTGATTCTCCTGCCTCAGCCTCCGAGTAGCTGGGATTATAGGCGCACACCACCATGCCTGGCTAATTTTTGGTAGAGATGGGGTTTTTCACCATGTTGGCAAGGCTGGTCTCAAACTCCTGACCCCAAGTGATCTGCCTTCCTTGGCCTCACAAAGTGCTGGGATTACAGGCATGAGCCACCGCACCCAGCTGAGGCCTTTCTTTATAGCAGTGTGAGAACGGACTACTACACTTGCAAAGGCTCCCTCTCAGGGTCCACCCTTGCTGTCTCCACACAGTAGCAGGAGGGGCTGTCTTAGAACCTGAGTCAGAAGCTCCATGACTCCCACCTCAATCTCAATGAAGGCAGATTCCTAACAAATGACCCCATCAGAGACCTCAGTGCTCCCTGCTGGGCCTCGACAGCCCTGTCCACCCTCCCCCGACGTGATGTACTCTGCAGTGTCTGTGCTCCCCCGCCCCAACAGGCCACCTTTTCACTAACATAACTGCAATGCCACCCTCTGCCCCAGCACCCTCCTGCCATGGAATGTTTTCCTCAAGGTTACTGGGTCCAGCAGAGCCTTTCTACCTCCTGGTTTCTTCGTCTGCTCTCCCGAGAACATGAGCTCCATGAGGGCAGGATCTTTGTTTTGTTCACTGCTACATCCCAGTGACTGTAACATGTCTGTGCACACAGGCAGTCAGAACCTGTGTGTGTGTGTGTGTGTGTGTGTGCAGACAGATATAGAACATAGGTGTGGATAAGGATATGGATGTATACATCCAACACAGGACTTATATTCAGAATATATAAAGAACTCAGATAAATCAAAAAAGTCAGAAGACTCCATTTTTCACAAATGGGCAAAGAACTTGAAGACTTATTTCACTGAATGAAGGTTATCCAAGGGGTGAGAGGCATAAGAGAGCACCCAGCTCCATGACTCATCCGGGGAGGGCACTAAACTGCAGGGTGGCACCCTGCACACACAGCAGCATGGCTACAATCAAAAAGCAGAAAATGCCACATGCTGGCAAGGAGGTGGCACAACCCAAACTCTCAGCTGCTGGTGGCAGCAGGGTCGGCTGGTATAGCCAGGTAGGAAAACAGTCCGATCGTGCCTGCGAACACCAAGCACACCAGGCCCAGAAATCCCACCCTGGATGGAGGCCGGGCAGAAACACTTAGAGACTCACAGCAAAGGACACACACAGGAGTGTCTGCAGCAGCTCTACTCACAAGGGCTTCAAACTGAAAACAACCCAGGCATCCCCCACAGGGGACTGAGTTTCTGCCAAGCTGTGGCATGCGTCACTCCATGGAACGCTGCACATCAAGGAGAATGCACCCAGACAACCACAGGCAAGGGGAGGGAGCCAAGGACACCAGGAACAAGGAGCATCTAAGGTTGGCCCCACGTGGAGACGGCTCGGGGTCGGTGAGGGCACCCTCACCCCCAGAGCCCTGGGATGCTGCCCTGGGGCAGGGGCTAGAGAAGCTGGATCTGGGTGTCCCCACAGAGTCACCCCATGAAAAATTACCGAGTGCACACTGTGGCTCTGGCTCAGGTCCGTTTCGATGTGTGTTACACTTCAATTCACGTGAAGAAAACCAAAGGAGAGAAAAATAAGAGAGAACATCTGGGCTGGGACAGGCAGAAGCTGTCGGCACCTCAGGGCCCATCTAGGTGTGGCTACACCTGAGGGAAGAAGAGACGTGGAGGAAGGGCCTGAGCCTCATCCCCCCAAGAACAAACGCAGAGGCAGGGCAAGCCCTGCTCCCACTTCTAAAAGGCACAGCCTAAGGGGTCAAGCAATGGTGAGCAAGAGGCATTCACTGATTTTGGAGGATAGAAGGTGGCCTGAGGCATGTGACAAACCTTGCAGTACAGAGAAGCAGGAGCCCAGGGCCCCACAGGGGCTGACCAGGACCACATCGGTGCCTACAGAGGCCCTGATGAGGCCCAGCCCACAGAGGCTTGGGTTCCAGGCAAGGGATCAAGGGACAGAGGGCTCGGCTCCCCACCCTGCCCTGCTGATGCCACCTCATCACTGAGCCACACCGCACAGGCCAAGAGCTTCAGGTCCAACCACTGAGGGTAACGGCACATCCCTATTTCCTCCAGGGCCTGAAGCAGGGCCCATGATGCCACACAAGGGTGCTGGCAAAACATGAAGTAAAATGAACCAAGCCCTGGGTGAGCTCCAGAGGCTCCTCAGACGGCCCCTGGATCCACAAGGGTTTGAAGGCTCATGCTGCCGCCAGACTCAAGCCTCCCACACACACAGCCATGGTCTGCACGGAGGCCTCTCCAGGCTCTTCCAGGTCTGGTCAGCACCCCTGGGCAGAGGCCACTGATGGCCCCAGTCGAACCCACACCCAAGCACACCCACAAGCTCCAGGGAAGCTTGTCTGGCAGCTGACCCTGTCCCCTGGGTCAGTGGGGAACCCCTAAGCCTTCCAGAATTTCCCTCAGGCTGCACATTAGTGCAGCCTTTTGGGGAATCATGTTCTATGTACTGAATCATTCATGGCTTTAGGCAAAAGGCATGAAGGAAGGGGAGAAGAGGGTCAGCTGAGCCTCCCAATGCACAAGGCGGTATCCTTCCAGGCACTGGCATACCTGGGCAGGAGCTCACTGGCCACAGTGCTGGGCATGCCTCTCCCTAGTTGTCTGAGTCAGAGCCTCCACCCTCACGCATGGGCACCTTGGAGATGCGCATCAAGATGCCATGGTGGATGTAGCACTTCCACACCCTATTCTGCCTCCAGGGGTCCAAGAGTCTTTCCTGAGGCTCTTCCTGGAGTACTGCCTCCCGCACCTCAGCCACCCCTCCACAGTCACATTCAGAGTATCCAGGGTTTCAGCAACACAGGAGTCCAGGAAAGGCAGGAATGCCAGGCTAGGAGGCTTCCTCCAGATGGGCTTTCAAACCTGACCGCGCTGCCCGGGGACTTGCTAAAAAGGGAGCTCAGGACCCCTCCACATGGAGTGCCAGCCTGACACATGCACAGGGGACAGTGGGGAGTGCATCCAGGGATCAGGGGGACACAAGGCACGGGGTGGGATACAGCATCATGCCCCGGGCAGTGGGACCCAACAAGGGAGTAGACTGCAGCCACCCAGGCAGGAGGGGTGAAGGCCAAAGCAGGGCCTAGGAAGTGACTTCCCTGAGATGAAGCAGGTCATGACCAACAGGGACCCCTCCCATCACAAGTCTCTGGATATCCACCCTATCACCTGAGCAGAGACCTGCACAAAGTGAGACACAGATAACATCCTTGACGCCCCAATGAGAAAGACAGAAGAGGGACAGCACATGGAAATAGGACAGGCCCAGCCAGGAGCTAACTGCTTCACGGTGACAAAAAGCTTGCAAGTTAAAGCCCTGAGTCATCACTTTGCACGTGTGAAATCTGAAAAAATAATGTTAAAGGTAATACAGAGTGTGAGCTTAAGTGTCAAGGAAAATTCAGGGTCACTGGCAGGAAAAGGAGAGAAATGGAAAAGGAGAGAAATAGACAGCAGGTGTCCCCAAGCACCTCCCCAGAGCAAAGCCCTGGCAGCAGGCATCATCTAGGGCACCGTGCATCCGTGTGTGCTTGTGTGACCTTGTGTGCAAATGTGCACCTGTGCTTCAGTGTACATGTGTTTCTGTGCAGGTGTGCATATGAACATGTGTGCTTTGTGCATGTGTTCACAGGCATGGGTGTGTGTGCACATACATACTTGCATGTGTGCATTACTACGAGCATACATGCATGTGCCTGTGTGCATGTCTGCACCTGTGCCTATAAAACAGACAAGCATCCCCAAACCGAAAGGCTATCAGGGTGCCTCCCTCCATTGGCATCGTCTCACATTTCTCTCACGCCCTCTGTCCTCCTATTCTCTCCATTTAGCCTTGTCAAGTGCTTCCCAAGTTCTCTCCAATGACTATGAATGGCTTCATCATAGCATAACCCAGTGCATGCTCTTCTAAAACCAGGACATGAGGCATCCCTGTTCCCACCTCAGGGAACAGCACAGAGTTAAGGCTGGAGCAGCAGTGGCCCACTCAGGGCTCATCCCTCCCTTGGTGCCCTTCACAGGTTCCTGGAGAAGGGAGACTCAGAGGAGACCCTGCCCGAGAGCTCACACCTGAGATCCCCTGGTATATGTGGGACACAGTGGCGGAATGGCTTAGGATCATAGGGGCCAGCCTGGCCTTGTGGGAGGGTCTCGGGGCCAGCCTGATCATATGGGAGGGTCTCAGGGCCAGCCTAGCCTTGTGGGAGGGTCTCGGGTCCAGCCTGGCCTTGTGGGAAGGTCTCGGGGCCAGCCTAACCTTGTGAGGGTCTTAAGACCAGGCTGACCTTGCAGGAGTTCTTAGAACCAGCCTGGCCTTGTGGGGAGTCTCAGGACCAGTCTAACATTGTAGGGTGTCCCAGGACCAGCCTGGCCTTATAGAGGGTCTTGGGACCAGAGTAACCTTGCAGGGGGTCTTGTGACCAGCCTGGCCTTATTGGGGGGGTCTCATGACCAAACTAGCCTTATAGAGGATCTCAGAGCCAGTGTGGCCTTGTGAGGGGGTCTCAGGGCCAGCCTGGTCTATGGCACTTGGAGCCACCAGGCAAAAAAAGAGGCTTCTGTCTCCCTGGGCCCTTGGTTTCCACCTATCTTTGGCTGGCACGCTCACTCGTCCCCAGTCCCTCTGGCTCCTGGAGTTCCCGATCTGGGCTGGTTCCCCTCTGGCTCCTGGAGCTTCCCGATCCCAGAGGCTCCTAGTCTGCTCTCCTGCTTCACCCGCCCTCTGATGGAGCCCCCAGCCATCATGGGCCCAGGCCCCAGAGCTGCTCCCTGACCCTACTGTTGTGCCTGTGACCCCCACTCGCCCCCTCCTCCTCTCCGCTCTCCTCCCTGCCTCCATATCCCTTCAGCCTCTGCCCTCTCCAGACCACAAATACAGTCTTCCTGACCCCAGCCCCTCCTGAGCTGCCTCCCAATCTCTCTTTTCTTCTCACCTGCATTTCTAGAAAGAGCAGCTGCAACTGCCATTTCCCAGCCAGTTTCACCTCCTCCCTCCAGTCCCTGCTGTGCTCATCAGAGGCACCAGGCTAATGCAGGCGTGGGTTCCAACCAAGCCCAGGCCTAAACGCACTCGTGTCAGGATGCCTGGCTGGCTCCACTCGCCCGAAACTCAGCTGCTCCTCCTCAGGGACCCCACAACACCTACTCCCTTAGGAGTCCCAGGGACCCTCCCAGCATGGCCCCAGAACCTAGACCACAGAGTTTCTCTGCCTGAATGTCCCAGGACTGCCATGGGATGCCTCCTCTTCCACAAGGAATAGAAGTCTGACCTGCAGAAAGTCAGGCACAGGCATGCGGAGACCCAGCCACTGTACCCATGGGCAGGGATCTGGGCTCCGCGCAGCCCCTGATCTGCCCATCAAGGGAACGGGCCTCACAGGCCAAGGTGACTGGGCCTAACACAAGTGTGGCTGACACCTACCTTCAGGAGGGTTAGCCATCACAGATTGAGACCCACTTTCATGAGGGTTAGCCATCATAAATTCAGCTCCGCCATCAGGAGAGTTTAGTGATAGCAGATTGGGACCTGCCTTTAGACGGGCTAGCCATGACAGATTGGGGCCCACCTTGAAGGGGATTAGCCATCACATGTTGAGATCTGCCATCAGGAGGGTTAGCCACCACAGAGTAAGCTCTGTCTTTAGGAGGGTTAGCCTCGCAGATTGAGACCTGCCTTCAAGGGTGTTGCCATTGTAGATCGTGTGGCTTTCTACCCTTGAGCTGTTCAGTGTACTTCACCAACCCGCAGTACTTTGGATAACTCTACTACCATTTTTGACAGTTTACTCATATTTTAAGTTTGGTAGGGAAAGCCCGGGTTCCTCCTCCAGCTCCTCCTTCACTACCCCAGCCCCATGTCCATATACAGTCCTGCAACTCTGCAAAGACACTAGGGTGCTGTGAGGCTCCCATGAAAAGAGGGGCTGGGGGAACCATGGACCTCTTTTGGCAGTCCCTGTAACATGCTGCAAGGCAGAGGAGAGGCTGTATGTGATGAGCAGGGCTCCTGACTGCCATTCGGGCATCTAAGCAAGTGGAGATACTGGGTGACCCTGAAAGATATCAGAGTGAGGCTGGTCAGGTTGGTATGGCAGGCATGTGGGCAGCAATGCATCTCAGAGAATCCTACCCCCTCCCCCCTGGGGAGGGCCCACAGCTTCCATCCCCATAAGCCAGAGAGGATGACACTCTAGGCTTGTGGAAAGGGAACTGATATCAAATGGAAATGAGGCAGCCCATGAATACACAAATCTGCAGGTAGCTGGGATTACAGGCATGTGCCACCACATGCTTCTGTGCATGTGTCTATTCCTAGAGTAGACATAAATGTTCCAGAAGTTTCTTTCTTAGTCATTCCCAGAATCACAGGCTCTAGAAGAAGGGGTATTCTTCATTCTAATCAGTGATGCTTGGAATGACGTTCCTGTAGTTTCTCCTCTTACCCCAGACACCTGCAGCTCCCTGGCCAGAGTCCTCAGCTCTTGGCAACTCCACATGTTCTGTAGCAGCTGCAGCGTATTCCGCTGGGTAGGTGGGCTGTCACACATGTAAGAGATCCCCTAGCAAAAGACACTGATATGTTTTACAGTCTTTGCCAACCAAAAACACTCCTACAATGGGCATTCTTGACGAAAAGTTTTTATTCAAATGTGTAACCATATATAAAAGGTAAACTCCTAACACTTGATGTGCTGGGTCAAAGGTTATGAGCATTGTAAGTTTAAAGAGACACCACAGAAGTGCTTTCTATAGAGTATGGCCAGGTAGTGGATATGGTGGAGTAAGGACTTCCAAAAACCCTTTCATCCATAAAAGCAACAAGAAAACCAGCAACAACAACAACAACAAAAAATGGTCAGAATCAACTTTTTTAGAACTTCCAAAATTAACCAAAAGCTTGCAGAAATCTTAGGAGCATTTGTTCAAAAAACACAACTGAATGTCAGTAAGAACTGCAAACTTAGTGGCACTTGAAATTGCCCTAGTCCTTTCCCTGACTCTCTATCCAGAGTGCCTTAAAAAATAAAACCCCATATTCATCATGAAAACCACCGGCATAGCAGCCCCTGAAGGGATAACAGTGATGGAACTCTTTCAAAGCTTCATTCTCAGAAAACCGTCATTATCTGACCTGTCCAGTAGTTCCCATGGAGACTCCACTTACCGTTTTTGTTTGTTTGTTTGCTTGAGTCAGAGTTTCTCTCTTGTTGCCCAGACTGGAATGCAATGGCACCATCTCTGCTCACCGCAACCTCCCCCTCCCGGGTTCAAGTGATTCTCCTGCCTCAGCCTCCCAAGTAGCTGGGTTTACAGGCATGTACCACCACGCCTGACTAATTCTGCATCTTTAGTAGAGACAGGGTTTCTCCATGTTGGTCAGGCTGGTCTCGAACTCCTGGCCTCAGGTGATTTGCCTGCCTCAGCCTCCCAAAGTGCTGGGATTACAGGCGTAAGCCATTACAAAGATGGACCTGACTCAAAGGTCTCAAATACAAAAATCATATTCCCCAAGGTTTATTGTCAAAAACAGTTACTGGTATTTAATTTCACAGATGCCTGAAGCAGTAGATAACAGTGAAGCAAGCAACAGACTAACCAGAAAGCTTAAAAGGAAAGTTCAGTAATGACATGATCATAGGGGTTTTGAAAAACTGCAGTTCATTCCTGAGAATCTAGAAGTTCAAGTGTGTGCTCAGGGCTGTGCACATGCTCAGAAAAGTCTTTGGGAAACCCTAAGCACTCACTTCTGGCTAACTTTGAGGCTCTGTGCAAGCAAGAAATAAAGACTAAGGTAGAGTTGTCAACTGTTTAGCTGAGAGCTGAAAGCATGCACAAGCGCACAGAGCTCCTTAGCAAAGACTGAATTATTGGCTCCAGGCACTTGAGAGAATTTCTGTCTAATCATTATTTGACCACTAAGATAACTGAGCAGAGATTTCAGTGACACACACAAAAGAATAGACTTTGCAGAAGTAATCCAGAAATGTCACAAAACAAACAACTATTACCACAATAAACAGCAGCAGCAACAAACCCCAAAGAGTGGGGAGAATCGGATTTCCAGAATTGACTTACTAAACAAAAACTTTAGTATATGTGCTGCCAAAGCAAGCTGGACAAAAACTTTAAATCAGCTACTTTAAGTATACTTTTTAAAGACTGAATGAAAGGAATATATTAAATAGAGAATATCAATAAAGGAATACCAATTATTTAAAAAAAAAAAAGAACCAAGTAGAAATTCTTAGTGTTGAGAACTAAATAAATGAAATGAAACATTAACAAGAGGGGTCAACAACAGGTTTGAGCAGAGAAGAAAGAATCAGTGACTTGAAAAAAAACCTCCATTGAGATTATCCAGTCTGGGGAACAGAAAGAAAAAAGAAACAAATAAACAGAGCCACAGACACCATAATGGACACTATCATACATATAAGAAGAGTCTCAGAAAAAGAGGAGAGTGAGAAAGAAGACAGAAAAAATATTAGAAGCAATAATGGCTAAAACTTTCTAAATTAGATGAAAATATGTATCTCCACATCCTAAAAGTTCAACAAACTCCAGGTAGATTTCTTATCAGAAACCATGAAGGGAAGAAAGCAGTTGGAATGACATGTTCAAAATTGTGAAAGAAAAGAGGTGTCAACTATGAATTCTTTATGCAGCAAAATTGTCCTTCAGATATGAGAGGGAAATTACCCAATAAATAAAATAGAGAACTCATCAGTAGAAGACCTACCTTATAAGAACTACTAAAAAGAGTCCTTCAGGCTGAAATAATAGGACAATAAACAGCAACTTGAAATCATGTGAAAAAATAAAGAGGACCAGTAAGGATAACTTTACTGGTTATATATTTATTGTTATATGTTAGTAAATATAAAAGATAGTATAAACACATTTTATGCACTTAACTCTATTTTTCTCCTACTTGAATTAAAAGACAACTGGTCTATGGCCATACTACCCTGAACATGCCTGATTTCATCTGAATTAAAAGACAACTGCATGAAACAATAATTACGAACATAGGTTCATGAGCACACAAGGTATAAAATTGTAAATTTTATGACAATAACAGCACAAAGGAGAGGATAGGCAGCAGAGCTACAAAGGAGCAAAGTTTTTGCATACTGTTGCAATTAAGTTTGTATTAATCTGAACATTGACAAGTATATATAACATAAACATAGTTATATGTTAAGATGGTAATTATAACTCTCCAGGAAACATATAAGAAAATAACTCAAAAATATATAATAAAGGAAAAGACAGTAATTAAAATGGTACACTAGATAATATCTAAATATCTATTTAACACCAAAAGAAGAAAATAATGAATAGAAGAACAAAAATGATATGACATGAAAAACAAATAGTAAATCCTACCTTACCAGTATTTACACTAAATGTAAATGAATTAAACACTCCAGTTAAGAGGCAGAGATTATCAGAATTAAAAAAAAAAAAAAAAAAAAAAAAAAAACATGATCCAACTATATGCTTTCTAAAACAAACCCACTTTAGAGAGAAAAACATGAATAAATTGAAAGTGAAAATATGAAAAAAGATATTTCATACAAAAAGTAATCAAAATAGAGCCAGAATGGCTAATGTTAATATTAGACAAAATAGACTTTAGGACAAAAATTGTTAATAGAGACAAAGAAGGATATTTATAATGATTAAAGGGTCAATCCATCAACAAGATATAACAATTACAAAAAAATATGTACCTAACAACACAGCCCCAAAATTCAAGAAGCAAAAACTGATAGAATTGAAGGAAGAAATAAGACAATTCAATAAAAATAGTTGAGGAATTCCATGACCCCACTTTCAATAATGAACAAAACGGCTAGACAGTAGATCGGTAAAAAGAAAAACGAAACCAAAATCAGAAGACTTGAACAACACTATAAGCCAACTAGACCTAACAGACATCAATGGAACACTCCACTTAACAACAGCAGAATACATACTCTTCTCAAGTGCATGAGAAACATTCTCCAGAAGAGACCTTATGTTAGGCCATAAATCAAATCTCAATAAATTTAAAAGAACTGAAATTATATAAAGTATGTTCTGTGACCACAACAAAACAACAGAATTCAAAAGCAAAAACAATCTGGGAATTTACAAATATGTGGAAATTATACAACATATTCTTAAATAACCAATAGAAAAAGAAGAAACCACAAAGGGATTCCCAATTTTACTTAAGTAAAAATATTATAAAATAAATGGACATGACAACATAACATGCCAAAACTTATGGAATACAGCAAAAGCAGTGCTAAGATTAAAAATGTAAAACTATAAATGTCCATATTAATAAACAGAAAGGGCCAGGCATGGTGGCTCAAGCCTGTAATCCCAGCACTTTAGGAGGCTGAAGCAGGCGGATTATGAGGTCAGGAGTTTGAGACCAGCCTGACCAACATGATGAAACCCCATCTCTACTAAAAATACAAAAAATTAGCTGGGCATGGTGGTTTGTGCCTGTAATCCCAGCTACTCACAAGGCTGAGGCAGGAGAATCTCTTAAACACAGGAGGCAAAGGTTGTACAGTGAGCTGAGATAGTGCAACTGCACTCCAGCCTGGGCAACAGAGCAAGACTCCATCTCAAAAAAAAAAAAAAAAAACAGAAAGTTCTCAAATCAGTAACCTAAGATTCCACCTTGAGAAACTAGGAAAAGAGAAGCAAACTAAATTCAAAAATAACAGAAGAAGAAAATATTAGAGTGGAAGTAAATGAAACAGAGAGTAGAAAAACAATTGAAAAAACTAATAAAAAAACAAAAATTGATTCTTTAAAAAGATCACTAAAATTGACAAACTTCTAACTACACTGAACAAGAAAAAAATAGAAGGCTCAAATTAGTAAAACAGAGAGGATATTACCACCAACATTACAGAAATAAAAAGCACTATAAGGGAATACTATGAACAGCTGTTTGCCAAGAAATTAGATAAACTAGATGAAATGGGAAAATTCCTAGAGAAACACAAACTCTCAGACTGAAACTTACTCAGGTCAGAAAAAATTTATAACAGGATATTAAATCAGTAATCAAAGAACTTCTCATCTACAAAGAAAAGCCCAGGGCCAAAGTCCTTGGTGAATTCTGCCAAACATTTAAAGAAGAATTAACACCAATCCCTTACTATTTCCTTCAAAAAATAGAATAAAGAACACTACCAACTCATTCCATGAGGTCACTATTGCCTTTATACTCAAACCAGGAAACAAAATCACAAGGAAAAAAAACTCTAAACCAACATAAACCATCCATAAATATAGACGCAATACTCCTCAACAAAATATTAGCAAATCAGATCCAACTGCATATTTTTAAATATTCACCATGACTAAGTTGTATGTATTCAAGGAATGTAAGGTTAGATTGATATACAAAAATCAATGTAATATACCATATCAATAGACCACATAATCATCTCAATGGATGCATAAATTCATTTAATAAAATCCAACATCCTTTGAAGATTTTTAAAAATGCTCAGCAAACTAGCAATTGAGGGGAACTTCATCAATCCAATAAAGGGTATCTGTGAAAAATCCAGAACATCACACTTAATTGTAGAAGATCAAAAGCTTTCCTCCTAAGATCAAAAACAAAACAAATATGTTTGCTCTTGCCACTTCTATTTAACAATGCTCTGGAGGTTCTGGCCAGGGCAATTGGATAAGAAAAAGATAAAAAAGACACCCATATTGAAAAGAAGAAGTAAAATGATCTATATTTGCAGATGATCTTGCATACAGGAAGTCCTAAGGAATACACATACACACACAGACACACACGTTATTAGAGCTAATAAATAAATTCAGAAAGGCTACAGGATACAAGATCAATATATGAAAATCAGTTTTTTAATTCTATATGCTAGTAATGAACAATCTGAAAATAAAATTAAGAAAACAATTCAATTCATAATAGCATCAAAAAGAATAAAATACTTATAAATTTAATAAAAGTGTAAGACTTGTACACTAAAAACTACAAAACATAGTTGGGAGAAATTAATGTAGACTTAAATAAGTGGAAGGACATCCCGTGTTCATGGACTGGAAGACAATGTTCTTCAGATGACAGTACTCCCTAAATTGACCTACAGATTCAATACAATCCCTATCAAAACTCTAGCTGGCTTTTTTTGTTGTTGTTATACAAATTGACAAGCTGTTCCTAAAATTCATGTGAAAATGAAAGGGACCTGGAACAACCAGAACAATCTTGAAAAAGAAGTGTAAAGTTGGAGGACTCATATTTCCCAACTGCAAAACTTACTACAAAGCTACAGTAACTAAGACCATGTGGTAGTGGCATAACAATAAACCTATAAATCAACAGAATAAAAGTCAGAATCCAGAAATAAACCCATACCTCCATGATCACTCAATTTTTGTCCAGAGTGTCATAATAATCTAATGGGGAAAGAATACTCTCTTCAACAAATAGTGCTGGGACAACCACATAGCCTCACACAAAGGAGCAAATTTGGAGCTGTACCTCATACCATATACAAAAATGAATTCCAATGGATCAAAGACACAAATGTAAGACCTAAAACTATAAAACTCTTAGAAGAAAACAAGTATAAATTTTTGTGACCTTGGATTAGGCAATAGTTTCTTAAATATGACACCAAAAGCATGTGCAGTCAAATTTCAAAAGAGATAAATTGGACTTGATCACAATGAAAAACTTGTGCTTCAAAGGACACTATCAAGAAAAAATGGAAAACACGAGAAAATATTTATATACCATATATGTTATAGGGTCTAGTATCCAGAATATATGAGAACTCTTACAATTCAACAATAAAAATATAATCCAATTTAAAATGGGCAAAAGCCCTCATAGACATTTCTCTAAAGAAAATGTATAAATGACCAATAGGCACATTACAATTGCTCAAAATCATTATTAGGGAAATGCAAATCAAAGCCACAACGAGATACTATCTAACACCGACTGGGATGGATATGATAGAAGAGACAGTAGTAACAAGCATTACTGAGGATGCTGAGAAACTGAAACTCTCATACTTTGCTGGTAAGGATATAAAATTGTGCAATCCGTTCAGAAAATGATATAGTACAGTTCCTCAAACTGTTAAATGAAGTTTTCACATGATCCAGCAATTGTGCTCCTTATATTCTACAAAATCTTTGAAAACATCTGTCCACACAAAAACTGCATACAAATGTTCACAGTAGCATTCTTCATATTAGCCACAAAGTGGAAACAACCTAAATTATCTATTACCTAATGAGTATGGTTTATCCATACAATGGAATATTACACAGCAATAAGAAGGAATAAGATACCAATATGCTACAACATGGAGGAACTTGAGAACAGTATGCTAAGAGAAGGAAATCAGACACAAAACGCCATGTTGCATGATTCCACTTATGTGAAAATTCAGAATAAGCAAATTCTTAGAATCATAAAATGAATTAGTGGTTACCAAGGGCTGGTAACCACTAATTTGGAGAAGAGGCAGTTTAGGGGATAATTTAAAAGTTCTGAGCTGGGAGCTGTGGGTCATGCCTGTAATCCCAGCACTTTGGAAGGTCTAGGTGGCAGATCACCTGAGGTCATGAGTTCAAGACCAGCCTGGACAACATGGTGAAACCCTGTCTCTACTAAAACTAAAAAACATTAGCCAGGCATGGTGGCATGCACCTGTAGTCCCAGCTACTCAGGAAGCTGAGGCCAGAGAATCGCTTGAACCTGGGAGGCAGAGGTTGCAGTGAGCCAAAATCTCACCACTGCACTCCAGCCTAGGCAACACAGTGAGACTCAGTTTGAAAAAAAAGAAAAAGTTCTGGAATCAGAGATTATGGTTCCATTTGTGAACATACTAAAATCCACTAAATTGTGCACTTTAAAAAGGAAAAGTTTGTGTTATGCGAATTATATATTTCAATTTCTTAGAAGAAAAGATGACGATGGCCAACATCCCACTCCCAGGACAGCACTCGATGTCCCTCACAGGTGCCATAATCTAACAGGTGAGAATGGTCTCACTGCAGGCTTAATTTGTATTTCACTTATCATGAGTGAGAATGAGCTAATAAGGCTTTTTTTTCTTGAATGGTGTGCTTGGGGTTTCCCCTTTATTCAACTGGTCTGTAGATTGTTTTCTTATTCATTTTTTTTTTTGCCTGAGTATAAAGCTAAGTAATCATATTCATTCATCAGTGACTATATTCCAGGGGCTTAGGGTTACCTCATCCTGTTCTAGACAGTGGGATATGGTCATAAACATGACCCAAAGAGTCCTGGGCCTCATGAGGCACAAACAGTCGAGGGGAGACACAAATACTAAACAGACAAATACACACCAGCCAGCAACAAGTGCTGTGGAAAAAACTAGAGCAGGCAGGGAGGGCCAGGAGTGGATGGGGACGGGGGCTCCGTTGGTGATAATATGGGCTGGCTGAAGAAGGCTCCTTGGATGAGGTGACTTCTCACCTGCATGAAGCAATCCCAAACCACGTAGGGAAGAATTGACCCTGGAGGAGACAGACACTCCAGGCAACAGAAGAAATCTTAGCATAAGAACCAATTGAGAGGGAGAGAGACCTGGGCAGCTGCATCCATCTACGGAGCCGGATGCCACAACCGAGGACCAACCAGACTCCAAGGACAGCAGCCAAGACCCGTAGCCATCCCCTCACTGCCCCACACCCAAGCCATTGCCAGCTCCCACCTGCTGGCATGCTACCCACTTCCTACATCTGACCATCTGTCTGTCCACGCTCCTTGGCATGATCTCAACCAAGTGGTCATCTTCTCTTCAATGTGGAGTTACAGGGCCCCCACTCCACCCCAGCTAACCATGCTCTTCCAAGTCAGGGTCCTGGGGGAAGAGGGTTCTGTCGGCCGCAGCTTCTGAAAGCACTTCCACAGCTCCCACAGCTCTAAGAAGGAAGACAGTGCTGGTGATTTGGCCAGCAAGGCCCAGCCTCACTCTGGCCCGTTCCCATTGCTGTCAGTGGCTCTGCTCCCCCAGGCACAGTGGTGCGGGGTACTGACCAGGCTAGCTGACATCATTGCCAAGATGGGACTGAAATGTCAGTGTCTGCACATGGCTTGGGCCAGCAAGGCATCCTGGCCCCTGGCTGGCTCTGGGGCTTCCTGTCTCCCCTTGCCTGCTGACCAGGGCCAGTTCTGTGTCCCTCAAAAGGAACCAGCTGGGAAGGCCAATGGGCAGGATGGGCTGGGCCCCAGAGTGTCCCCCGATCCTCGGAGTCCAAAACAGAGGATGTTCCTGCCCCGACAACTGCCCCCTGCCCCGGCTGATGCAGACACCAGGATCTGCCGCTGCCTAATCAGGGAAGGTGCTCCTGCAGGGACTTTCACATGTGTTTAACATATATTTAAAAGCAAGATGATTCGGTGCTCCCCGAGGAGCACCCGAGGGAGACGGCACGGTGCTCACAGCAGGGTCTAGCAGCCAGGACCTACCTGTGTCTCCCAACGAGGGAGCTGGCAAAAGTCTTTCACCTCTCTGAACTTCAGTTTCCTCTTCTATTAAAAAGTGGTGAGTGACACGAGCCTAAGGGACAGGTGCAGCTCCCTGTGCGGCACCTCCTCCAGCGCGGTGCACCCTTGGCTGAGACACGGTCTCGGGGCTATGAAGGAGCGCTGGCTGGGAGCCAGCTGCCGGGATGCTGGTTTCACTACAGCTGGGGAGAGGAGGGCCGCCCGGAATGGGGGAATGGGGAGCGTCCCTGTCATGGGAACGCCTGAGCAGCTATGATGGTTTCCCTGTTGGGGGACACAGAGACCACCTTCCAAATCCAGCCATAGGGCACAGTAGTCCCAGCTGACCCAGGACAGTGTCAGTTCCGCCTGTTGTCTGACGTAAGTCACTCTCAGAAAGTGCCCCACCCCACCCAAGCAGACCGGGACTAGAAGCGGATTCCTGGGCTCCGCCCCCAGGCTGACCCAATCAGAGTCTGGGGGCGTGGCTCAGCAGTTGGACTCTTCCGCCAGCTCAACAGGAGCCCAGCACACAGCCAGACATGAGAACCCCGTGTGGGGTGTGCTGAAAGGGAAGAGGGTAAGGCACCCCAGGGGGTCCCTTCCACGCTCCATTCTTCAGCAGCTTCTTGCTTACATCTGCCCCTCACCTATTCCCTAGGTCAAGTCAAATGTCAAAGGCACCTGAGGGTCATCGTGGCTCTGCTGTTTTCCCACATGTCACCTGGTCAATGGCGGCTTCCCAGCTGAAAGGGGCAGAGAGGGCTGGAGGCTGGGGAGCAGCGGTCCTGGGGAACAAGGCTCAATGGACCCAGGCGCCGACCGGCAGCCCTGCTGAAGCCAGAGACACCTGGGTCGAGGTGGGGACGCGCCAGCAGGAGCTGCCCAAGGCCAGGCACAGGCAGAGGCTCCAGCAGGGAGCCTCACAGCTGAAGGGAATGTGTGAGGAGGGCCTGGGCCTCACTCTAGGGAGCGCCTCTGGGGCGGCAGGGCATGGAAGGCAGCACCTATCCCCTGATGGAGGCCAGGGAGGTGCCAGAAACCCAGAAATCCAGCAGGAAGGGCTGCAGGAAGAGGCCTGCTCTGTGGGCAGGGGCCTCATGGCTCTCATCTGCAACCCCACTTCTAAGACTCAGTTTCCCTTCCTGCCGCAGTCCCAGCATGCAGCACTGATCAGCCAGCAGCAGCCACCTGGAGCCCTCATGAGAAGCACCCCGTGGGTTCCATGCCAGGTCCGCAATATTCCCCCAGGATGAGGACTGCGTGCTTCCCACCTGCACTCACTGCTGCCTGATGCACCTCATGGGGCCCCTCACCATCCTGGGATTTGCACTTCAGCTGGAACCCCCTAGGAGGCACACAGGCTGGAGCAGGAATAGCATGGCTTCCAGAACACACCCACACATGCCAGGAAAGGAAAAGCCACGCAGATCAATTTACTGCTCCTGCTTTGCCACTGAGCACAAGGTGTCAGTGTGTGTGATGGACGCAGGCCGCTGTGAAAATTGAGATGTCAGCCCAGAGCCCACAGCCAAGCCACCCCACCTCCAGACGCAGTCAGGACAGCACAGTCCTATCAATTGTGTGAGCCCTGAGCAGGCTGTGAAACGTGCTTGTTGAGTGATAGCTGGGGAGCTCGCCCTGTCCGAACTGTTGGGAATCTAGGTCGTTGCCTTCACAGTCTCCAGCTCACGGGACCCCTATGCTTCTGCCTCCCCGTGTACAGCCACTTCTTCTGGCCCAGCAGTGGTGTGGACCAGCACCCTGACCCTCACAAGTACCAGTTCTTTCCTTGCTGTTGTCAGGTTCAGAGGGGACAGGTGAAGGCGCTGTGCCGCAGGGAGTCTCCCCAACAAGACGGACTGTTGGTGATGCAGGAGGAGCAGACGGGGAGGCCCTGATGGTAGTGACACCCAGAGGACACACAGAGTGGTGTTGAGCTCCCAGCTGGTCCTGGCCATGGCAAGTGTTGTCAGAGGGTAAGGACGCAGAGGGCACCTGTCACCACTGATGCTGGGATGGCCAAGGGAAGTGACGTGCCTGGGGCAGGCCCAGGAGAAGAGGGGGCTTGGGGGCATAGAGGGCTGACCCAGGCACTCCTGTGTGTGTGCACGGCACTGCCACCTACCCACGCTGTGTGCATACAGAGGCACACTCCACATCGTGGACACTCCTTTAGTTTCAAGGGCATCAGCAGGTGGGGCACAGAGCAGGGCACCCCAGATGGAGCAGAAAGACCAGCAGACCCACCTCTCCACAGCCAGGCCTGGGGAGGGGGCAGGGGAAGCAGGCCAGGAGTCAACAGCCTGGCCAGGCACTTGGGGTTGGAAGTCAGGGAGGAAGGGGTGGGCTGCAGGGCTGCGGGACTCCGCATCCAATAGCCTTTATAGTAGGCAGGCCTGCCTGGGAAGGGAGGGTAGGGCATCAAGTCACAGTCAGAGGGCCACCAGGCAGGCCACTGACAGGCTGACCTTCCAGTGGGGCACAGCAGCCCAGGCACACAGCCAGGGGAGGGACGGTGGACCGGAGGCCTCGGTTAGCCACCAAGCAGGGCTCAGGTCCTGTGTCTGCTCCCTCCTGGTGAATCCTGGGCAGTCAGTGAGTCTGCTCAGCCGTGGACTCCTGGGAAGGGAGGGGACCTGGCTGTGAGGCAGACACAGTGCACTTTCTTTTCAGAGATCTGATTTCCCCCCACCTGTCTCAAGCTCAGGGGCTTTTAGCAGAGATAGAGGAGCTGACGGCCCAGTGCTGATGGTCTCTACTTGTTGCCCCTTTAGATCTGTGTGGTGGGGCACCAGCCCTCCTGCCAAGGGCATGGGTTTCCTTAACAGGCACATATCCTGCAGGCACCATGGGCCTGGCCCAGACCTCCACTGGCTGTGGGCTGCACTCTTCCTGCCGGTCCTTCCTGTCCTCTCCACCTCGGGGCTCGACCACTAACCCCTAACCCCGCCCCCACTAACCACCGCCCCCACTAACCCCGCCCCCAGGCCATCTACTCTTTCCGGGCCTGGAACTGACACCTTCACACCCAAGTCACAGCATGGTGAAACCCAGCCTCTGGGCCTCAGCTGCGAGCAGGAGGCTGGGTGGGGGCTGGGAGTCCATAAGACCGTGCTCCCTGAGCAAGTGTCTGTGGCCATAGGCAAGGCTGGAAACTGCTGCTATAGCTCAGAGGTAGAACAGGTCTCTGTAAGTTCCAAGCAGGGGCTCCTCCTAGGGCCTCCAGAATCCAGAATCCAGTCCCTTCATGGCACATAAGGAATGACACCAGTGACTCCATGGGGTCTGACACTGGGAACTCCTTGTGCAGCTGGTGGCCCCAGAGCCCACTGGAGGCCCCTCTATCCCCACGCTCTTGACACACTCAGCTGAGAACGCTGGGGACTTTCCTCTCAGGCAGAGGCTCCTCATTCCCAGGCATCTGGAGAGGAAACCGGGAAGCGTGGGGTTTCCAGCACCTCCAGGAAGCCCCAGCCACCGCCTGGTCACTGCCAGGCAGAGTCCAGCCCCACCCAGCCCAGCCCCTCTGGCCGGTGTCTGGCTTGGCTGTAGTGGGAATGCCCAGCAGGAAGGAAAGCAGGATTCAGGAAACCTCCCAAAGTCACCACACTGCACCGCCCTGCCCAGGAGCTGGCGTCCTCCAGGCCCCTCACACCACCGGGCCAAGCTGCCTAGCCCCACCCACCTAGGTTGCCCACTCAGCATTGCTCCTTCCTACCCTGCCCACTGCCATCTGGGCCTGAATGGCTCCAGGATGTCCTGGACAGTGGAGCAGGCTGAGGTGAAAGAGCTGATTACCATCCTGACCCAGCCCCAGGGCTGCACTCATGTCCAAAGGCTAGGGACAACTCCCCCACCTCCTCTTAGGCTGCAAGCTCTGGGTGTAGGCACACTCCTCACTCCTCGTCTCACAGCCCTGCCCAGAGCCTGCACTCAGAGCAGGACAGGAACATCACAGCTCTGCCATGTACCCTCTGCAGCCACTGCTCTGAGGAAGTGAAGAGTGCCACTGGCACTTCATAGCAGCACAGACTGAGGCCAGAGACCCGAAGCGTCTGCCCAAGGACACAGGATACTGGTCAGGGACAGAGTTGGAACCAAAACCCAGACTCCTACATCAAGGGACTCCTGGAGCCAGGACTAGGGGTGCTAGGGTAGGAATAGGCACAGGTAATGGCTCAGGACCACCGGGTGGTGGGTGTGTGGCCATTCCTGGGCACCTGTCACCCTTGGCTCCTCTGGGAAGACTCTGGGTTGGCTTCCAGCCCTCTCTGCCCACTGGCACCCCACTCACCCAGAGGAGAACCAGTCTAGAGTAGGGGCACAGTGTGGTCTAGGCTCCTTCTATGCCCTCCTTCCTCCCCTGGTTGCCAAGCAACGCTAAAACTGCGCGCCGTGATCAGGGAGGCCCTCTCCAACTGCCTGCTCTCTCCTGCCCCCCAGAGCTGCCACAGTGTTTAGGCAGAGGCTGTCGCCAGCATAGAGGGGGCACTGTGCAGAAGGCCCCCAGGGGACCCAGAGTGAACTGACTTCAGGGAGCTCAAGCTAATGACTGTTCTGGCCACACTATGTCCCACATGCCACAGGTGGGGTGAGGACACTGAGGGGGCCTGGAGTCAGGACAAGGCAGGCCATGCAGGGGCAGGTGCGGCAGGTGCTGCTGGAGGCCGCCCAGGAACACACAGCAGCCAGCAGCCAGGCAGCCAGTGGAGAGCTTAGTTCTTGATCCAGCTGCGACTGGCTATGTCCTCCCTGGAGCATGTGCCCAGAAACAGGCGAGGGCTGAGGGGCATGTCACACAGGCAGAACAGGAAAAGGAGCCCCAAGGAAAGAAAGGGCTGGTGGGGTGGTGGCAGGGGCAGGGGGAAGCAACAGCCAAGGGAGGAGAGAGAGAAAGTGAGGTGCAGCAGGTCAAAGACGCAGACCAGAGTGGCCTCTCCAGGGTCCCTGCCCACACCGTGATGCACAGGGTACCTTACTTGGCTTCCCAGGACACCCTGCACTCAGTGCGACTCTGGACCTCAGCGCCTTCCCCCACACAGGCTCCCATCCTCGGTTCTCTCCAGGTTGGGACTGAGGTGTGTCTGGTGTGGACCAGCGCACACCACGGCCAGGCAGCAGTGCCTCCGCTGGTGACATCCGCTCCGCACACTTGGATGAGCCATGAGGTGGCATGAAACCCCAGGTCTGTGTCCCCCAGCTTTCCTGCCATTCCTGGGTCACCGGCATGAGTCCGTCTTGGGGCCTGGCACTAGCTGTTCCCCCTACGACCAGAAAGCCCCTTCCTCCCTCCCGAGCTTTGCTCGAAGCTGGCAGCTGCCCTCAGCGTTCCCTCCTGGCCCCTCTCCCTCCTTCTCGAGTCATTAGGCTAATTTCTGTCTATTTTCAGGTTGTTTCTACGTTCCCAGAGCCTGGGCCATGCCTGGCATGCATGGCCTGCAGTGGGTGGGATCGTGATGACACATCTCTCCCAGGCCAACTTTCTGCTCTCCAATGGTTCTGCCTGAGCCCATCTCTCAGGGGCAGGTGAGGGTGAGCCGCACGTCACAGAGTCTCTCACATGGCTCCAGAGATCACAGCGAGGGGGAGGAGCTGTGAGGCCTGGGTCCACACCCTGGATGGACCACTTTTTGTTTATCAGCACCGGCAGGGCTCCTGACCCCTCCAATCCTTGCCGACATGGTGGCAATTTGCATGCACAACCTAGGCCCACTTGTGTCCAGACGCCCCTCATCAGGTGGGCAGATCATCAGCCACTTGGGACCTTTCCCAGCGAGTCCCACCAACACGGTATTTGGTGGGGAAGGAGGAGCACAGGTCCTGCCCGGGAGACAGGATTCTGGGACTGAGCCTGCCTCTGCCTCTGCTGCCCCAGGGTGCCTCGGCCCGTCCCTCCTCCACACCTCTGTCCCATCTGAACTGCAGGAGGATTCCACCAAGTGACATTCTCCTTCCTAGGAGGGTGGGGATGTTCTCAGACCCCGTCGTCCCCTGTGCTTCCCCCGGACCTCCCCAGGGGGTAGTGATTGCACACAGCGATGGGCAACGACAGAGTCCAGGGTCCCGTCAGTGGTGCCCTCCCTGTTCGAAAGCAGCCCTGGGACTCATTCTCCAGCGCTAGCCCTGACGCTGCATTAGGCTGCCCTGACCGTTTTTACATGTGCTGTAGAATGTCTGGTTGCAGCCAGGGGTTCTCCCCTGGGCTTCCATGGGGGTGCACGGCTGTCCCCACTAGCCGAGGAAAGGTGTGCCCTACTCATGGGGCCTCACAGACTCATGGGGCCACTGCCTACTCCTCCCACCATTCAGGTGGCTGGTGCTCTGGCCAAGGCACATGGCTGCAGCCTGGAGAAGGCAGACAGGGTGAGGCAGGGGAGGGCAGCTGGCTGGTCCAGGACATGAGGGCCTCCAGTGTCACAGTTACGGAGGCTCAGAGACCAACTGGGCTGGGCAGGTTTCCAGTGGGCATCTGGGGTGAACTCCTTCCCGACTCAGGATCCCAGACAAAACCTGCCTCCACACTAGATGGCTCAGAGCTGTGGGGAGGGGTGCCCTCATGGACGCCTGCCTGCCCGTGAGCCCCCAGAAGCCTGCACCCGTCTACTCCCCATTGGAAGATGGGGAAACTGAGGCAAGGTTTTGTTTAAGTCAACTCTACAGCCTGCATCATCTAAGTAGGTGACTATGAAGTGTCTCATCTTGAGATGAGGGATTCTGTGAGTGGGAGGCCCCCAAGGCTGGCCTGGCCTGTTAGAAGGCCTAAGGTGAGGGGGTTGTGGAGGGTAAAGTCACTCCTCCTAGTATGGCAGCAGGAGGGTGAAGTCTGGCCTCAGTCACCACCTCCCCTGCCCCATGCCATCCGCCCTCCTCTTTCATAGCCAATCCGGTGTCCCACCTCCCTCAGGGCCACCTGCCACTCTATGCCTGATGCCAGAAAGGCAAGTGTATTTCCTGGGGGCAAAGCTGCAGGCCATACCAGGCGGCCATCCCCTTGGGAGGAGAAGAGCAGCTCAGCTTGGGTGGGCTGCGGGCACCACTGGCAGGGAGCCTTGGAGGGCCTGGCAGGCTTGGGGGAGCTGCTGAGCTGCAGGGCTACTGGACGGATGCCCCACAGGAATCGCCTCCATCTCTTCTTTGTGCCACCCACACCCACCATCCACCCACTCAGCAGCCTCTCCATGCCTGGTGGGTTTTCCAGGCAGCCCATGTGCCGCCACCCGAGCTGGTCCCCTGGCAAGCTGGAAGAGCTCACTAGGCACATGGCTCTCCTGACAACCAGGCCGGGGCAGGACAGCTGGGGGCCAGAGTGGAGAGAGGGCCTCAGCAGGGGCTGATGTGCAGGCCCCAGACTCCCCAGCCAGTGCCCCCTACCCTGCACTGCCTTCACTGGCCTGGGGTTGTTCCTGGTCTCTGGTTCCCCCATCTCTGGCCCATCCAGCCTGAGCCCAGGGTTAACAATATGACTGTCAGTCAGTCTTTTCCTGGACAAAGAGGCAAAGCTCCTCTGTACACCACACCAGCACAGCACTTGGTCCTGGGTCCGGCAGCCAGGAGCACAGAGAAGAACCTATGGACACTCACAGTGACCCCAGGAAGACGGACATCCCAGCAGGGTGGAGGTGCTGTGGGACGCAGGGGAAGGCTGGATCTGAGGTTTCATTCTGAGCCCCACCAGGGACCAGCTGAGGGCCTGCAGGCACAGCGGATAGCCTCCTGCCTGGGGTTAGTAGCAGCATCCCCCTGGAACTTGCAGCTGGGCCCTACCCAAACTCCCCCAGGGCTGTTCAGTGGCCATCCACGTTTGCAGCCTTCTGCAGAAGACTGGAGTGCCAGCAACCAAGGGCTGAGCAGTGCAAGGGCCAGACTCCAACTCCCCTGTCTCAGAGAAAGGCCAGCTGTGGGTCAGTCGACACTCCAGAGTCCCCATGGAGTCAGGCTAGACTTGTGCTGCAACTGCACCTCTGTCCAGCCTCCTCTCCTTCCTGCATGGTCATTCCCATACAGATGTCCCTGAGGGTGCACCCACTCTAAATCCTTCTATCAGAATCCCCAGCCCAGGCACGAAGTCAAAGCCCTCACAGGCAGGGACAAGATGAGAGGACACAGAACAAGTGCTCAACAACCCAGAGGAGGGGCACCTTCTCCCCTCCAGGAGGTGGAGGCACTCCCCGCTGAGGCCATCCAGCTGAGTGCCAAGGTGGGAGTGTGCATTCAGGAGGCACAGGGGCAGGGGGAACCACTCGCAAAGGCAGGAAGGGGGATGGCCAGCTCAGGGGCTGGACAGAGGGGCAGGTCAGGGACGGCAGGAAGGCTCAGGGAGATGAAGGGAGGCACCAGAGAAACACAGCATCTGCTCTATAACATGCTTCCTAGTGCACGGGAGTGACCTGGCCTCAATTTCTGCCTCCGCCCCTCTCTGCAGACCTCAGAGGCTCATCAGCAAAATTGGTGTAATGATCCTGGTATCAATAAAAGGTGTGTTAAGTCACACATCGGTGTAATGCCCAGCAGAGCCCTTGGACATCGTCCCAGTATCTGGATGTGAATGAATGTGTACACTCAGAGCCCCATGCACATGCCTGCACACCACGCCCAGGCCTGGGCACGGGCAGGGTGGGCTGAGGGCACCAGCCCACCAGCCTCCCCACACCTGCTGCTCCTTTCTCTCTACTCTGTAGCCTGGGCCCTGCCTGGCACTGGTGCTGCCCTAAAGACCCCTTCCTGTGTCTTCCCCTGACAGTGTCCTCAGTCACCTCCCATAAGACAGCTCTGCACTGGGCACACCCCAGGATGCATTTGGTGTCCTGCCCTGCAGGGCTGAGAATGCCATGCTGCCCTGGAGTCCTACCCTGGGCGCTACAGCAGGCCAGAGAGACTCTGTGGAACCCCAGTGCCCACAGGAAGGGCCGAGCAGCTCCCCAGACCGGGACCCCACAGAGAAGCCCGGGTCCACCCCTCTCTCAGGACCCCAGCAGGGAGACTCCTGTGCCCACGGGAGGCCTGGCCACTGGCCCGACTCCTCCCTCCTTTCCCACTGCAGGAGCCAAAGAGGGCACCTGGGCGTGGACTTCTCTGTACAACTGGGCTCCCCAGACATCAGCAGGGTATGTAGCCCTCAACGGCCACAGCCCACAGTGCACAGCATTCTATTTTTATCACAACCCCAAAAACTTCTGATTTCATTGTTTCTTTGACCCATCATTTAAACATGCATTTCAAATTTTCTAAATATCTGACTCTTTTAGAGTTATCTATTTTGTTATCACTTTCTGTCTTAATTGCGCTGTAGTAAGAACACATGGCCTGAACGGCAGTTTCTTTGACATCTGTGCAGGCATCTCCGAGCCAGCACTGCCTGCACACCCACCAGGCTGTGACCTCAGATGTGGGTCTTCCCTTCAGGCCCCACCTATGCAGAAGCCCCCTCCCCCTCTTGGAAGTGGTTCTGGCTTCCCTGGCCTTTCCATGAAGAACAGCTGGGACCCCTGGCCACACCTGCCAGTGCAGTTTACTGTCAGCCCCTCCTAAGCCCTCCTAACCCTCTCCACCACCACTTCCCATAGGGCAGATGATCTGGCCCAGGTACCTGCAGGTTACCTCACAACAGGTGCAACTCACTCCAGGTTGGTCAGGGTGAGCCCAGCTCCCAGAAACACCCAGGTCAGAGGAGGGAGAGGCATGGGGCATGGAAGGCTCTGTCTCCATAGCAGGGCCAAGCAGGAAGGGTCCTGCCTGCAGTGGACAGTGTGGGCAGGACCTGGGCTCTCCCAGGTGCCACCGATGCTCACCTGGCTTGGCCTGGCCTGTGGGGGACTCCACTCCTCATCCAGCTACCCACTGCCAACAGCAATAATAAAATGAATAATTGACGAAGCCCCCTACCTGCTCTGAGTAATTAACTCATGAAAGTATCAGGGTACCCCCAGAACTCCCCAAGCTCCATCCTCGTCCAAGCCCCATCCTCACAACTGGTCCATTCACCCCGCCTCTGACCCCGCCTTCCTTCCCCAGCTCTGAGGGCAGAGGCTTGGGTCCTAGCAACTGGGGCCAACCCTCCTCTCCTCAGCCAGCAAAGCCGGGGCTGCCTAGGTGTCACCCAGAGCCTGTCTCTGCATATTACCTCCATCCAGACCACAGCTCTGGGAAGAGAAGCAGGGCCCAGAGGGCATGCTTAAAGCACCAGACAGAACAAGGTGGGCACCGAACTAGCCTGCAGAGAAGTCCAGGCAGGAGAAATCTGGGCCTTGGAGTCTGCGTCTGTCCAGGTACAAAATGCAGATCCTTACCCTGGGAAGTACCTGGTGCTGTGGCTGGGCATGTCCCCCTAGGCCCCAAGGAGGAGGCCTGCCCCAGTGCCCCAGCTTCGGCTGCGGTCCAGGCCACACCCAGATGCACTAAGCCTGCCTGACATTCACATTCGTCGGCTGTGGGTACTAGAGACCTGGAGAGCCCCATGGGCAGAGACAGTGGGGGAGGGTCTACCAGATTTGGGCAACCTTGGTGGGGGTGGGGAAACAAGCCCTGCTGATAAACCTTCAGAATACGCCCCCTCTCCTCTCTCAGCTCCCACCAGCCTCCTCCACAGAAGCTACTCTTTGTTAACAGCGTTGCCACGGCAACCGGATCCAGGGAGAACTCTCTCTTCAAGGTAGAGTCTGAGGGTGACACTTGGAGAAACGGAAGTAGTGGTGACAACAAACACGGTGCTGGCCTCCCAGCCCTGCCCCCAGGATTCCTTCCTGGTCCGGGACCCCAGACAGCATCCCCGCAAACACCATCTCTTCAGACTGTCCCAGAGCTCTCAGGTCTGCTCCCCTCTCCTGACCTTTCCCTAGTGTGGGAGCAGCAACGTAGCCCAGGCCAGGCACCTCTGCCCCACCACACACAGCAGCTCAGGCACTTCCATGCACCTCCCTGAGGATGTTCGCTGAGTCCGCCAGCACGGCCACTGTCTCATGGCTGGGTTCCAACAGGCCTGGTGCAGACTGGACTCCAGGGGATCATAGACAAGTACACCCAGGGCAGCTGCTACAGAGCAGCCCCAGGCCCCCAGCACAGCCGGAAGGTTCGGGAAGGCACCCGAGGAAGGCTAGGAGCCACCCGAGGGGAGGGAGTCCCAGCAGAGCCCATGCCCTAAGTGGGAGAAGAGACTGCAGGGGAAGGAGGCCACTGCACTGTCCCAGCCAGAGGGTGGCAGCCCGGCCCACAGAGGCAGCAGTGAGCAGGGAGAGGCAGAAGGGGCAGAAGAGAGGTCTGGAATGGGGTGCCCCAGACTATCTGACAACTCCAGGCAAAGGGAACCTGGCAGAGGGGGCGAGAGAGAACTGGCTGCCCACTTGCTCAGATGGGGAGCCTGGGGCAGGCAAGGTTCAGGGTCATGATGACGTGCATTGTCACCTGGGAGGCGTCTGGCAGGCTCATAGGCTGACAAAACCCAGAGGACAGATGGGGGCTGATGAGAGATAGAACCGGATCAGCACAGAGGAGGGAACAGACGCTGTGGCTGGGAAGAGGGTTTGAGCCCAGGTCCTGAAGAATAGGGACTTTGAGTGTCCCCGGACATGAGGGGGAGAACCAGGGGCCGGCCAAGCCCAGGAGATGGGTGTCCAGCAGCAGGGCAGTAGACGTCCGTGGCCTCTCAAAAAGATATCCCTGGACTGGAGGAGGTATGTGCAGATTGGCGTGGGTAGGAGTGAGTGGGAAGTGAGGACATGGAGTGAGCAGAGAACACGTACGTCTTCAAAGTCAGCCTGCACAGGCGACCAGGGTGGGGACGGCTGAGCAAGTTTTGTTGTTGTTTTTTAAAAAGGAGAAGCACCTGCTGACCAGGCAGTGACATCTTTGCGTCCCACGTGTGAAGTGCCCACCCTGGGCTGTTCTGTCTGGAGTCCCCACCCAGGCCTCTCCTCTTCAAGCTGGTGCTGGCCTCTGCTCCCTGAATTCACAAAGAACCCCACAGCCCACTCACAGGAGACAGGCAGGCCTCGGAGCCCCTGCTGGCTGCCCTGGGCAGCACAGGCCCACAGCCTGGCCCCTAGCCCCAGCCTGGGCAGTGCCCAGGGCAAGGCAGGCAACCACAGGTGGGGAGAAGCTTCCCAGGGCAGGATCACTGGATGCCATTCTGAATCATGCCTGAAGGCACCCATGTGCTTCCTGGGAGCTGCTGCAGCAGAGCTGGGGCCACCTGACTGCACTCTCCCTGCCTGGCTTCCCTCTCCACAGTCCACCGGGCATGGATGGCCACAGCAGCAGTCACACCCGCCCTCCCTCACAGCACAGGCCCTGCTTAGGCCCTTGCACCTGCCCACTCCCAGCCGGACACCCCTCACAGCCCCCTGTCACAGTGCCTGGGCAGCCTCCACCAGCCTGTCCCAGGCAGTGAGCCCTGAGGCCAGAGCCCCTCTTGCACTCTGAGCAGGCCAGCCAGGACCCTGAGGGGCTTTCGGGCTTCCCTTCACATAGTGCCCACCAAGCCACTGCTGGGCCACACCGGCTGACCTTCCCAAACCCTGCTTTGGGGCTGCTACCTGGGGAATTCCTGCTGTCCCGGCATGCAGGGACATTCTGCATGGGCTCCTGGCAGCTCATCACTCTGGGCCAATCCAGAGCCCACTCTCACACACCCAGAGCCCCAGGCTCGGTGCCCAGAAAAGTGGGCAGTGAGCCCTCTCTGAACCCCCGCAGGCTGACAGCCGTAGGGGAGGGCCTCTGACACCCCCAGCAGGTGACCAGTGGGCATCAGAGGCCCTCCTCTACGGCTGTCAGCCCACCAGTGCCACTTCAGTCCCCTCCCTCCGCAC
>PVKP010019055.1:0-43171 GCA_004027715.1 Plecturocebus donacophilus | reverse complement strand
GGGGTAACACGGGGAGAAATGGCAGATATAGGTGATGGGGGGATGGAGGCAACAAATCACATTGCCGCGTATGTACCTAAGCAACAATCCTACATGATTTGCACATGTACCCCAGAACCTAAAGTTCAATAAAAAAAGAGAAAAATGTTATTTAATGAAATAAACTTTATTTAATGAAATAAAAGTTATTTAATGAAATAAAAGTTAAAACAACAAACACCAGTGCTTGTTTCAGAATGGTTAAAATGAAAAAGTATTGGGCCTGGCGCGGTGGCTCATGCCTGTAATCCCAGCACTTTGGGAGCCTAAGGCAGGAGAATTACTTGAACCCGGGAGGCGGAGGTTGTTGAACTGAAATTGTGCCACTGCACTCCAGCCTGGGTGACAGAGTGAGATTCTGTCTCCAAAAAAAGGAAAGAAGGAAGGAAGGAAGGAAGGAAGAAAGGAAAGAAGGAAGGAAAAGAAAGAAAGAAAAACTAACTGTTGGTATGGATTCAAAGCAGACAGACTTCTCATTCACTACTGGGGGAAATATAAATTACTACAACATTACAAAGCTGTTTGCCAGTATGTACTAAAGTTAAACATATACATACACATATTACCCAGAAATTTCATTCCTAGGAAAGCCTCCTGACAGAAATATAGATGTAACTTCACCAAAAGGCACTTATAAGAATCTTTATAGTAGCTTCATTTGTGAGATGCGAAAACGAAACAACTGCAATGTCCATCAACAGTATGATGTAAACACAAGTTTTGGTATATTCACCCATACAAACTATATCTACATGCAACAATTAGATACAGCTCCCAAACATAATGCTGAAAGAAAGAATCTAAACACAAAAGAATGCTTAGTATATTATTCAACTTATAGAAAGTTAAAAAGCAATCAAAATCATTCTATAGTGTTAGAATTTGGGATAATGTTTACCCTTCAGGCCTGGTAACTGGAAGGGGAATAAGGGGATTCTGGAATGCTGGTGATGTGTTTCTCAATCTGAGTGCTACAGAATTTGATAAATGAAAATTAATTGAACTGTGCACTTATAATTTCTTTACATTTATGCAGGTATATCATACGTATAAAAACTATGTTAAAATAAAGCTATCCACTAATGGGGATTTGTTAATGTCATTTTGAAATTCAGCCGGTTTTGCCGTACACATTTCAAGCTACATTACTAGGTGTACATATACATGTTTATGATAGTTGTATTCTCTTTGTGGGTTTTTCATTTTATCTCTAGTAACATGTTTTGTCTTAAATTCTATTTTGTCTGATACTAAAATTATACTGCTAGCTTTCTTTTGGCTAGCACTTACCTGGTATACATTTCTCCATACTTTTTGACTTTTATGTTCCATTTTGTTTTAGGATTGTCTTGTAAGCAGCATACAGCTAGAGTTAAAAAAAATCCATCTGATTTCAAAATTACCTGATTTTAATAGGTAAATTAATCCATTTATCTGTAGTGTGATTCCCACTACATTTGAAATTACTTCCATCTCTTCTTTTGTGATTCAGCTTACTATTCTTTTCCTTTGCTTGCCCCAGTCCTTTACTGCCTCATATTGAAATGATAAAGTTTTCTTTATGTTTTCACTTTTACCCTGTTGGTTTGAAGCTATTAATTGCATATTGGAGGGAAGTTTACCATTAGTCTCTCTAGTTTCTTTGTAGTTAAACAGTGTTTTTCTCAGGTCACATTTCATATTTTCCATTCATCTTATTCTCTTTTTTTACTATGTTATGCTGTGTTGGGGATATATTTATTTACTATTTTATTGTACTGTGATATATGCACAGGTAACAGCACAATATCTTGATTAATTTTTACAGATTAAGCATATGCATACCCGCACTCAGATCAAGATACAGAATATTGCCATCACTCTAGAAGTTCCCTATGCCTACTGCCAGTCATTACCTTCCAATAAGGATAGCTATGCTTCTGACTTTTATCACATAGAGTTTTATCTGAATTTAAATTACATATGAATAGTCTCATACAGTGTCCTGTTTCTTTTGCTTAGCAATATGCCTGTGAGGTTTATCCATTCCATCATATAAACAGTAATTAATTTTTTTAGTGCTATATGGAATTCCATAGCAAAAATATATCTCATTAATTAATCCATTCTACTACTGCCTGGTATTTGGATTGTTCCTAGTTTGGGATACTACAGGTAATCCTCCTATGAATATTCCCATAATGTATTTTGGTAAACATACATGTATTTTTAAAATATATCATTGAGGAGTGAAATGTAATTGATGGGTCAAAGGTAAATGTATGTTTAGCTTTAGAAGAAAGTGCTAATTGGTTTTCCACATGGTTGTATAAATTTTCACTCTCTCTAGTAATGTATGAGAGTTCCAATTGTTTCTTTTCCTTTTTAGTACTTGGTATCATCATCTTTTTCATTTTAGCCATTTTAGTGGGTGTCTCATAAGTTTAATGTGCATTTTACTGGTGAACAAGTGTTGAACAACTTTCTAAATGCTGATTAGCCATTTGGAAATATTTTTCATGAAGTCCCTTTTCAGTGTTTTTATATTTAAAAACAGAATTTGTCTCTTTTTCTTATCAACTTCAAAGACATTTTTATAATTTTGGGTACAAGTTCTTTGTTAGACTCATGTATTAAGAATATTTTCTAGCACTCTGTATCTTGTTTTCTCAGATGCCTCTCCATTGTTATTCCCCAAAGCATGGAGGAAAAATAGTGCACCATTAGATGAAAATGACTTGTTTAAGAACATACCTTCACAGATAAGTTAGGAAAACATTGTTCTTTTGTTGCTAAACTGGCAACTTCCATAAATGCTAGCTAAACTCCACAATAAGACTGAAGCTGCATTTCAAGAGAGGTGAGCAAATGCTATAGTTTTGGCACTGAGGGAGATATTTGCTGATTTCACTTGATCCCTAGGTTCCTGAGTTAGAATGGACTCCTAGGAAAAAATATACACTGGCCATCAGTTGGATACTTTAAACAGAGATATGACCAGCAATGCATATTTTTAAGTTAGTTCCTCCTTTTAAACTTAGAAAATGAATTTTGATATTAGGCAGATGAACATCAAAACATGAGTTACCCAAGGTCGGGCTCAAATTCTCCTCTTTATCATTTAGTAGTCAAATAAACATAGTCAAGTAACTTAATTTGGCAGTTCCCTTATCTGTAAAATATGGTTGATAATGCTGACCTCCTAGAGTTGCTATGAAGATTAAGTGAGGCCTAGTTTGGAAAGCACATATTTTAGCACCAGGTGTCTGTCAGCAGTTGCTTAATAACTTTATTAATAGTAGGAGAATAAGGAGAATCAGGCTCTCCCTCATATTCGAAGCATGTGGATCAGACACAGGCACTTATCCATCATTTGTAATCTATAGCTCATTCTGAAAGCATTAGGTCCAAACTTTAAATGAGATTTAAAGCCCCCTAAACAGCCCAGCAGCCAAATGCTGAAGTGTTGACCCTGGGTGGTAAGAGGACCTCTCTTCAAAAGTTCTAGAGTTCACATTCTAGGCTGAATTCAATCATTTTTACAGTTATTTTGAAACATTTAAAAAGTTATTTATGATATTTGAAAAAATTTTCTATTAAAAAAGAGATTATATAATAGGAAAGATGTTTGTTCGTAAGCCCACTTTTTGTTCTTGTTAGGAACAAGGCTTGTGACCATCTAGAAAAATATTATTCAACATCCCCACCTACTGGTAACTTGAAATAATATATTTAATTTTCTAGCACTCTGTGCTTCTACGTAGCCACTTGGTGAACTCCTTCACCTCCCCTTAGTATTTGTTCAAATGTTACCTTCTCAATGAGGCCTGCACTGATGGTCTTCATTAACACTATTATCCTGGCCTCCTGCTATTCCCACCTCCTAGCCTGATACCTGTAGTATAGTTTGAAGTCAGGTAGCATGATGCCTCCAGCTTTGTTCTTTTTGCTTAGGATTGTCTTGGCTATACGGGCTCCCTTTTGGTTCCATATCAAGTTTAAAGTGGTTTTCTCCAGTTCTGTGAAGAAGGTCATTGGTAGTTTCATGGGAATAATGTTGAATCTACAAATTACTTTGGGCATTGTGGCCATTGATTCTTCCTAACCATGAGCGTAGAATGTTTTCCCATCAGCTTATGTCCTCTCTTATTTCCTTGAGCAGTAGTTTGTAGTTCTCCTTGAAGAGGTCCTTTACATCCTTTGTTAGTTGTATTCCTAGGTATTTTATTCTCTTTGTAGCAATTGTGAATGGGAGTTCACTCTTGACTTGGCTCTCTGTTTGTCTGTTACTGGTGTATTGAAAGCTTGTGATTTCTGCACATTGATTTTGTATCCTGAGACTTTGCTGAAGTTGCTTATCAGTTTCAGGAGATTTTGGGCTGAGATGATGGGGTCTTCTAAATATACAATCATGTTATCAGCAAATAGAGACAATTTGATTTCCTCCTTTCCTAATTGATACCCTTTATTTCTTTTTCTTGCCTGATTGCTCTGGCTAGAACTTCCAATACTATATTGAAAAGGAGTGGTGAGAGAAGGCACCTTTGTGTAGTGCCAGTTTTCAAAGGGAATGCTTCTAGTTTTCGCCCATTCAGTATGATATTGGCTGTGGGTTTGTCATAAATAGCTTTTTTTATTTTGTGATACATTACGTTGATACCTAGTTTATTGAAGGTTTTTAGCATAAAGGGCTGTTGAATTTGTTCAAAGGCTTTCTCTGTATCTGTTGAGATAATCATGTGGTTTTTGTCTTTGGTTCTGTTTATGTGATGGAATACGTTCATAGACTTGCATTGAACCAGCCTTGCATCACTAGGATGAAGCCTACTTGATTGTGATAGATAAGCTTTTTAATGTGCTGTTGCATTCAGTTTGCTAGTATTTTATTGAAGATTTTTGCATCAATGTTCATCATGGATATTGGCTTGAAGTTTTCTTTTTTTTGTTGAGTCTCTGTCAGGTTTTGGTATCAGGATAACGTTGGTCTCATAAAATGAGTTAGGGAGGATTCCCTTTTTTTGTATTGTTTGGAATAGTTTCAGAAGGAATGATACCGGCTCTTCTTTGTATATCTGGTAGAATTCGGCTGTGAACCCATCTGGACCTGGACTTTTTTGGTTGGTAGGGTATTAGTTGCTGCCTCAACTTGAGCCCTTGTTATTTGTCTATTCAAAGTTTCAACTCTTTCCTGGTTTAGTCTTGGGAGGTGCAAGTGTCCAGGAATTTATCCATTTCTTCCAGATTTACCGGTTTGTGTACATAGAGTTATTTGTAGTGATCTTTGATGGTAGTTTGTATTTCTGTGGAATTGGTGGTAATATCCCCTTTATCGATTATAGATCATACTGTTATAAAGACACACACACAAAGTATGTTCATTGCAGCACAGTTTACAATAACAAAGACTTGGAACCAACCCAAATGCCCATCGATGATAGACTAGACAGGGAAAATGTGGCACATATACACCATGGAATACTATGCAGCCATAAAAAACAGTGAGTTAGTGTCCTTTGTAGCGACATGGATGAATCTGGAAACCATCATTCTCAGCAAACTGACACAAGAACAGAAAATCAAACACCACATGTTCTCACTCATAGGCGGGTGTTGAACAATGAGAACACGTGGACACAGGGAGGGGAGCATCACATACTAGGGTCTGCAGAGGGGGAACTAGGGGAGAGACAGCAGGGGGTAGGGAGTTGGGGAGGGATAACGTGGGGAGAAATGCCAGATATGGGTGATGGGGAGGAAGGCAGCAAACCACACTGCCATGTATGCAGCTGTGCAACAATCTTGCATGTTCTTTGCATGTACCCCCAAACTTAAAACTCAATAAAATATATTTTAAAAAATTACCAATCGTATATTGCTTATTAAATGTATTAAATATGGTCGTTTTATGTGTCAGATAACTCTCTGCAACTTCTGTGAACTTGTTTCAGTTGCCTTGTTTCTTGTGGTTTTTAAAGGTATACTTTCTTATTTTCTTGTTGTATCCAGATTTTTTTGGTGGAATGCCAGTTATTGCATAAGAAAATTTTACTTAGGAATAATTGAGGCCTAGGGTAATGTTTTACTCCTCCCGAAGGGATTTAACTGTCTTTGGTAGTTGGGTAGGGATAAATAGCAGCAATTCAAATAATTCAAATTCATGACTGAGAATATTTGAAATTGACCTTCAGTTTCTTCTGGGGCCAGTCTATTTTCAGCTTACCCTTTCTTTACGGGAAATGGATCTCCTGCTGTGCCACAATAAGCCTCTTTGTCAGGAACTTCCTTGTTCAATAGGGTCTGAACTTTAGTTTGTGTCCATTTAATTTTGTGATTCTGTCAGTACATTGTTCAGCTTCTCAGCCTGTGAGGCATCTCTTCTTCAACCACGAGACATTCCTGGGGAAGCAGCAGCTCTAAAAGCTGTGCCCTCTTCTCTGGGTTGCTTCTTCCCTTGGATCTTATTCAAATAATCTTCACTATATTGTAAGCGCTCCAGTGGGTTTAAAGACATTTTTCTAAAGCTTTAAAAATTTTGTTTTGTTTTGTTTTAGCTTTTCTACTTGTTCTCAGTGAAAAGTTTGTTTGAATTACATAATTCATCATCTCTGGAATAAGTTCTTCCTATTTGAATTTTAGCTTTTGGTATTATTCTGTATTTCTTCACTTTAGTCTGTTGTTATTCTTTTCATGAAGAGAATAGTTGGAAAATTTGATAATCAAGGAAGAATTATAGTACCCTCCCTTCCATTGCCTTATTCCCTGAATTAGGACATTTCCTTGATATGTACATTCTTGTGCAAAAAAAGAAGAAAGAGAACTGTGGGTGTTCTTTGGCTTTCCTGTTCCATTTTTCTTATGTTCCTTTCTTCCTTGACAACACAGAGTAAACTGAATAATTAGTCCCAAGTAAAATAAACAGCTAATCTACCTAGTAAAGTATTAAGAAAACACCTAAACTGTAATCATAAATTTGTTTAACTATAAGGATATGCAAAAGTGTATCAGAACCTCAATATAATTGAGGGGTTGTTCTTCTGAAAGACTTTCAATCTAAAAGCCTGATATTCTGCAGGCCAGATTTATTTTTCTTGCCCTTTTTAAATAAGGAAAATATGCAACTGTTTGTAAAGTTAAACCTCTGTTAATTATCTCATTAAGGGCTTAGGGGCACCTTTTCTTAAAGTCTACTTTTCTAGAATTAAATTTCCTTACTTTAGTGATTTTTTTTCCCCATGAAATCTTAGAGCCAAGCACTATGGGGATGCTATACATACTTTATGTAACTTATTATTCAAATCAAATATTATTATCATGATCGCCATTTTGCAGAAGAGAAAGAAAAATGAGGCTTAGAGAGTTTAAAACACGTGAACAAAGTCACTTGGGTACTCAGTGGTAGATTGTGGATTATCATTCAAGTCTACCTGAAAACAAAAACCTTACTCTTAGCTTTTATACCATATTGCTTTCATGTCATGTCTTAGTAGAGTGTATACTTCATTTGAGCCAGGCTGAGTAAATGAATTCTGTTGTAATAATAGCAAATTCACCTTAGTAGGTACATAGTATTTGCTAAATACATACTTACTGAAAGATTTACTGACTAATATCATTTCTTTTACTATTTTTATTAAGACATGGCACAAATTTTTCTTTTTATTAAGAACCTGTCTATCAGAGACTAGTCAGAAAAATTAACCAATGCTAGGTAGGTTCAAAGAGGAGATTTAATATAGGGAATGAATTATAAAGACACTGCAAGAGTTACAAAGACAAATAGAATGGCAAATTAACTTAGAGAACAGCAACAGCAAGAAGTTGATATTGTCTTCAGGAGTTGAAGAACCAAAGGAGAAAATAATGTTACAGAGCCTAGAGCCATGCCATACAGTGGAAACTGGGCCCATGGAGAGAGGGCTGCCTGCCAGGAGCTGAATCCTTGGAGGAAATGCAGCAATGGCAGACACACTCCCAGAGGAAGAAAGGGTGTATACTCTGGCTTCTCTCTCTCTTCCCCACTTGTGTTAGTTTCCCCTTGGTTAATTCTGGACAAGGTTTATCCTGTATTTACATCCCCCTTTTCCTGTTGGTTTTTACATTTTTTCCATATGAGTATTTTACTCCTGGCTAGTTTCATTATCTTAATCCAAATATTCCCCAGTTCCTGAAATTGTCACAGAGCCTAGTTTAAATGTTTAATTTTACATGCATTTAATGTATGTAGTTGAATTAATATACTATTTTTGTTTATATTAGCGAATCTTGTTTAAAGGTTTGAATGAATGGTTTTCATTGGGAGCAATGTGTATCATTATCAGCAGCATTTTTGGTTTTCATTATAATTGGGAGAAGAGATGCCATCAGTATTTAGTTGGTGGGACCAAGATGCTTAACATCCTACAAAGATATTCCATAAATGCATTTTGCATGACTTTTATATAGCCCACCCTACATCAGGTAGGTGAAATAGCTGTGTATAATTTTATACGCCTAGAAGCTATTTTACATATAAACACAAATTTCCTTACTTAGGTTATAATATATAATAACCTTTTTAGAAATGTGATATAGTTTGGATATTTGTCCCTGACCAAATCTCATGTTGAATAGTAATTCTCAGTCCTGGAGGTGGGGGTCTGGTTGGAGGTGTTTGGTTATTAGGGGGGATCTCTCACAGCTTGGTGCTGTCTTTGTGATAGTGAGTTCTCATGAGATCTGGCTGTTTAAAAGTGTGTGGCCACTCATCCCCTACTCTCTCCTGTTCCTGTTCTCACCATGTGATGTGCCTGCTCCCTCTCTACCTTCCACCATGATTGGAAGCTTCCTGAGACCTCCCCAGAAGCAGATGTGGCTGTGCTTCCTATACAACCTGGAGAACTACGAGCCAATTAAATCTCTTTTTGTGTGTGTGTAAATTACTCAGTCTCAGGCATTTCTTTATAGCATGCAATAACAGATTAATACAGAATGCAACTACTATTTAAATTGAGGAAAGATTATATTTTATTTTGAATGTAACTTTAGCAAGATTTGTTTACCATTTCAGAATATCATATTACCAATGGCAATACTTCTTAGGCATTGAGTCACAAAAAACCCCTAAAAATCTTCACTAATATTAATATGTTGTATAATAGTTTCTTTCATGGTGATTCTATGTGTAGGTGTAAACATCAGATTAATTAATGAAGTGTTTTAGTGTAGTTATGCCTAAGCATGTATTCATTGAAATGCATATTACTTATTATTAATTTTGTTATTACAGTCAGTACATCACTTTGATTAAAAACATCTACAAGTCAAGCAAGGCTGGGTTTGGTGTTGACTCTAATTCCTAATAATGGAGAATAGGGCAAGTTACTTAAACTTTTGGAGTATCAGTTTCTACATTAGTAAAAAGGTCAGATCCACACCCACCTCATAGAATCAGTGAGAACAAAAAAACTCCAACACATAAAATACTTAACATAGTACTTAGCACATAATAAATGTTTCACATATGATATATTATTATTAAAACCTAATAGGGTCATTAATTCCTATATTGAATTTTGAGCACCAGTTATGAGGAAAGTGTTACATACTATTAATGACATAGAAATTGATAAATGCTTTGCACTTATACTTTCATTACTGAAGAACTTACAACTCTATTCTAGCTGTCATAAGATTCAATGTGCTTTTAGTCCACTGTCTGTTTTTTCCAATTATGCTAAATTCTACTTTTTTCAGTTTTGTCTTGGTTATATCTTCTGGGACTTGAATTTGCATTCATATATATCAGATGCTTAGTTTTTGTTTTTCCATTTACTTTTCTCTCCTTTTCCATATTCTCATGAGCATTTCTTGTTTTCCTGCTGGACCACAGGACTACACACAGGTAAATATGAGTTTCCAGGTCTCTTTGGATATCACAAAGCCACTGTACAGAAGAGATTGCTTGTTTTGGTGAGATGAGGCAGCCTGCTTCCTCAGCAAGTCTGCATGTGTCCTTTCACTCTAAGTGTTACACGTGTCCCTAACAGGGAGAGAGCTTTATTTCCTCTGGGGTTTTCTACAGAGTTACTCACCCAAGGAGCACATCATGTCTGCTGATTACTGAATGAAGCAATGAAGACATCATATCTTTCCATTTCCTGATGGAATGAACTTAATAAAATATGAGTAGGTCATGAGTTTGAAAAGGGCATTTTACAATCATAACTCTAAAACTCAGAATTTTATTATATATGACATAGATTCCTATTTCCACAAGCTTTCATGATGAGTAATTACTCTAGCTTAAACCATTTGGATTTATTCACATCAAGACAGATGATGAAATTATTGGAATTTGAACATATGCCTATTGATGGCAGTACAGAATTACTTTTTGTCTTCATAGGCTTGTAATGGGTCAAAACAGAAATTGTCCTTACCATGATCATGTCTCTACTAAAATCCTCATCTTTACCTTAATCACTTCCTTCATCTATCATTACAATTTCCTTATTTTGTTACGGTTTTCCTCAGTCCTTTTACTTCTAGTAGTAAGTGAGTGTTGAAGGCAGATGGTAATCCATAGAGTTTTAATGGAAACTCATCATGGGATAATTTTCCATTAGTTTAATTTTCCTTATGTGATCAACCAGTAAATCATGTAACCTTGATAGTTTACCTATTATCTCTAGAGGGACCAATTGACATATATCTCTCATGTGTTCCTTCAAAATTAACTCATGGTTATAAACAGATAATCAGCCACATATTTTCTGTGATTTAAGTAATAAATCAGTAGTGATAATAAGTAAACTTTAAGGATGAAGTGATTCACTTCATACAATTGAAGCTTAGTTTACATTTAATGCAAGTTTGTGAATAGACTTACTATGTACTTTGGTTTTACATTTGATTTTATGTTTTCCTACTTGTTAGTGATTTAAGTTTCTGAAAATGTGAGCAAATAGAAATTACAAATAGATCAACCTAAAATGTGTAATCAAATATAATTATTTGCTTCCCATGTTGGTGTAAATGTTATTACAGTTTACTTTGAACTCTGTGTGTCATTTAATTTTTTAAAAAGTTGACATATGATTTTCATAGTTATATGTTTTCTGATTTATTTTGTAATATTTTGATGCATCCAATTAATACTGACAGATATATTGCTAAAATTCATCATACTTTGAGTTATATATGGAAACCCACATTTTTAGTACTTCAGAATTTAGGAAAATAATTAAGAGGCCATTTTATTAAAAATATTAATTACTTGGTGATATGATTTGGCTGTGTCCTCACTCAAATCTCATCTGGAATTGTAGTTCATAGAATCCCCACTATCATGGGAGGGACCAGTGGCAGTTAATTGAATCATGGGGGCGGTTACCCCCATGCTGTTCTCGTGATAGTGAATGAGTTCTCATGAGATCTTATGGTTTTCTAAGGGGCTTTTCCCCCTTTGTTTGGCACTTCTCCTTCCTGCTTCCATGTGAAGAAAGATGTGTTTGCTTCTCCTTTCACCATGATTGTAAGTTTCCTGAGGCCTCTCCAGCCATGCTGACCTGAGTCAATGAAACTTCTTTCCTTTATAAACCATCCAGTCTTGGGTATGTCTTTATTAGCAGTATGAAAACAGACCAACACACTGGATATTTTCAGTGATTTTGGTTTTGTAAAATTTAATGTCAAAGCCACCTTTTGACTTCTCTGTTTCTAATTGACATAATCTTTATTTTATTTTACCTGGAATGCATGTTTGTTTTTCTTTTCTTCTTCTTTTTTCTTTTCTTTTCTTTCTTTCTTTTTTTTTTTGAAATGGAGTCTTGCTCTGTTGCCCAGGCCAGAGTGCAGTAGTGTAATCTCAGCTCACTCCAACCTCTATCTCTGGGGCTCAAGTGATTCTCCTTCCTCAGTCTCTGAGCAGCTGGGATTACAGGTGCCTACCACAACGCCTGGCTAATTTTTGTATTTCTAGTAGAGATCAGGTTTTACCATGTTGGCCAGGCTAGTCTCGAACTCCTTAGCTCAAGTGATCTGCCTACCTAGGCCTCCCAAAGTGCTGGGATTACAGGTGTGAGCCACTGAGCCCTGCCTCCATGTTTTTTTTTTTTTTTTTTTTTTTAATGTAAACATGATTAGTAAACAATTGTCATCTAAGGATAAAGAAAAGTGGATTCTGTCTCTCACTGTTTTATTTTGCACTTATATTTTTTCTTATTTCATGTGGAGTCATCAAAATTGAAGTTTCACTTCACAACATCATAGATCATTAACTGAAAAGACAATACAGGTGAATTGCCTGTGCTTTCTGATACAACAATCAAGAAAAAATTCTACATGTAATATCACATTCATTAAATAGTGTTCACTAATTGACTATGGAAATGAAAAAACTATCTCATGTTCTTTAAAAGAAGCTGCAGAATGACCCAGCAACTTCCTGGTACTAGCCGCTTCACTCTACAAAGTACAGAAAGTAAAACCAGTGCCCAGGCAATCTGGAAAGCATTTAGTGATAAACACATTTACAGAATGATGGATGTTGCCTGTTGAAATTTACCAACAGGTGTCTCCAAGGAGATTGCATTGATTCCCTTAGTCTCTTTAGGGTGTTCAAAGTATCTGGTGTACTTGCCTGTATTTGTGAACAGACTCATTGGCTTATCCCAGTCTGCTGGATGTAACACTGTCATTTTCTATCATGTCATGATATGAAACACCAGGAAAGTACTGCTGAGACAACAGAGGAATTATGATTACTGTCTCCTTCTTCAACCTGTTTCTCATTACCCAACCCCCCAACTCTCTTCTTTACACTTCCCTTCTGAAGGAACCAATGCTAAATTATAATCTTGCTGAAGGCAAGATTTATAATTTATTACGAACTTTATTATATCTCTTAAAATTTTAACTATGGCTTAGGCTGGGATACATCCTCTTTCCTCACATATTCTGAAAGCCATTTTTCCTTGTCCAAATGTGATAAATTTATAAAATAAGATACTGTATTGCTAATATTCGTTTCATGTATTTGATGAACTGCTTCTGAGGTGGGAAGCTGCATATTTCACAATTGCTTCAGGTAATTCTGATGCAAATGACTCAGCTTCAAAAAGCACTACTCTAATCCTTGGGTTAGATATAGCCAACCACCTCTTCTATTGACCTAATGTTTACTTACTTATTATGTTATTCTATTGTTATTTTTCCACTCCAGGTACCCAAAATAATGCTATGAAAAGAACAACCTTTACTCAGTTCTTCCATTTGATAAATTGTTCAGTAAAGATGATATATTGGGCTCAAAAGCTTTCAAACAGAGTGAGGAATGAGGAATAAATGCATTGTACACACAGTCTTGGAACCACAGCCTTGAGTTAATAGACAAGGTTATCCATTCCATTCAGTGACACAGTACAAAACTAGTAATTTAAACAAAACTAATTTGTTTAGCTTGAGGAAATTACGTGAGTTCTGAAAAGAGTTATTGATCCCAATATTGTATTTTAAAAGCAGTGTATGTCATCAAAATTGCTAATGATTATTAGACATTATTGTGGTATACCAACAAAGTGATTAAAATCAGCATATTCACATATAATTTTATAACATGCAAAAAAATTGGAAGGCTAAGAAAAAGAAAAGCTACAATCCTAAATATAAATGGAGTAGGTATTCTAAGTAAAGGAACAACTTAGAGTATATTTCACAACTGAGCAATGACAGAGAAGTACACTGAGAAGAAAAACAGGTTTGAAGTCAGCTATTGATTACAAAAAATTAAGAACGAATTTGTGATAAATCATGTGTGCTGCCCTAAATTTTAGATGATTTAATCCCTTTTGTATAGTTTATGACAGCAGATAAAACACATCTAAAAATTTATACTTATAAGACATTTAATTTTAATTATTTGCCCTGCTATAGGAATATTAGGACTGAAAAGCATTCTAATTTTGCCCATTCATCTCAAATGAGCACTGATAAGCCAACAAGAAGTTAATTTCCTTTGTCTTATAGACTACACATTATGTTTTGAAGTTAAATGCTTGATAAAATGTCTTATCTTGTTACAAAATTTATTTTCTGAAATAATGGATACTTCAGCCCCAAAACTACTAGGAATATGTGTGGTAAATAGAATATTTTAACTGAAAAATTCAAAGTAGGGTTTGGTGAGCCCTCAGACAAGCTTAATTTATTAAGAGGGTTTAGGGTTCACACTTGGAATATCTTAGTCTGTTTACACCTGTAGAATTTGTCTTTTTGTAGACACTTCATTTCAAAGAAGAAGCTGCATAATTCTCCGAATTTTGGGGTAGAAGGAGAGATCTGCTTGAAAAAAATTACATTCTACTTACGACAGGAAACTTTGGAGTATAATATGGCACCCAAGTTATTTCTTCCCAAAATAGGCCATGTGTATATGTCTGTATGTGCACATCCACTTGTGCGAGTTCTGCAAAAAATAAAATAGAAAATGAAGTGCATATAATTTACATATACACAGACTTATAAGGTAACAATTATTTTTCATTTGGTGTATTTGTGTATATTAGTGCATTTGATCTTTATATGATCTGTTTGAAGTAAGTTTTATTATTCAAAATCTTTCTCACCTTTGAGTACCTCTTTTCTTCTTTAAAAAAATAAAAAGCAAACGAAACACCCTCAAAAGCGAAAAATAAAAAGTGGCCTCACATTTACTCTCCAGTGTCTCCTACTGGCTGCTACTTCATCATCTCTAAAGTTCAATCAACTTCTTGTGACATGCAAAGCAAAAGCCAATCTGTTACTGTATCAGTTTTTGCTGTGTAACAAATTGCTTCAAATTCTAGTGGCTTTAAACAGTATTTATTAGGACACAATTGTATAGATCACCAATTTAGGCCAGGTTTGGCTGGGTTTCACCAAGGCTCACCCCTGAAGCTGTAGTCAACTGGTAGGTCAGCTAGATATTGGTTATTTAAAAATGGCTTTGCTTATATCACATACATGTCTGGCAGTGGGTTCTGGCTAGCAGTTATTAATAGCTAGTCAGATCAAATGGAGATCAACTGAAATAATGGGCTTAACTCGTCTACAACAAGCTAGCCTAGTCTTAGCCTCCTGGTGATGGTCTCAAGGTATCCAGCATCAGCAACAGAAGTGAAACCTCAATGCATAAGTTCTCTCCAAGCTGCTGCTTGTATGGTTGCTAACAGCCAAGTTCAGAGCCAAGGTAAGAGGGTATGACTCAAAAGCACAGACAGAAGATGCATGAATCATTAGGGGCCAATACTATAACAATCTACTACAATCACCCCGTGTATATCCTCAGAATGTTCTTGAATCACTCCTTTTCTAGCTTCACTGTCATAGCCTAGTCCAAGCCTTCATTTTATCACTTGGTCTTCCTAACTTTCCTCCTCCACAATCCACTTACTTTTTATGATATTTTTCTTCCTAAAACCCCTCAGTGATTTGTTATTGTCAATTATAATAAAGTTGTATATGTTTCTTAGCTTGATCAAGCCCTCTTAAGATCTGACCTTAACTCATGGTCTTTCATTTCTCATGATGATCCTTTTCTCTAACTGGACCCAAATACTAATTCCTCCAACCAGCTGTACTCTTTCTTGTCTCTGAGCCTCTGTACATTCTATTTTCTATGTGTGGAATGTATTTTCCTCACAGTTCCACCTGTGAATGAAAACAAATCCTTCAAGGCCGATTAAATGTTACCTTCTCTGTGACGCTTTCTGCCTGCCCTTCATGAACCCTGGCTTCTGTGTTCCAAGAACACTTTGTACGTATCACCATGTTGTATTTAACATGTTGTATTCTAATGTATCAGCCTCCTCTATTAGACTGAGTATTGAAAATGAAGTAAAATGTCTTATTTACATTTGAATCATCAGGTCATGATAAATTATTTTTGGTTGATGAAAGGATGAAGGGTGCCATCAATTTTCATTCACTTTTGTAACAAATATTCAGTAGGTATCCACTATGTGCCAGCTGCTGTTTAACATATACATTTAGTATTTAATTTGATTTGCAACTTATATTTTGGCCATTTATCATGTGTACTTATTACAATAGTATATAAGGAGCAGTTCTTAAATATACATAAAGCAGTAAATTATTTACTGTTGTACACTGACTAATATAATCTATTTTCTTTCTTCACTATTGCAAACAAGTAGTTTTACATTAATCTTAAAAAGAGCATTAAACTATCTTTTATTGGAAATGAAAAGAAATGTAAGTTGCTTATATGTGAAGAACAAAGGTTATTGAAGACACTGGATGGTAAAGTTTAACAAAATAACTCAATAAAACGCAAAGTAATTTAACTAAATAAGTGAATATTGAGATATTTAAATGTACTTTATCTACATTTTAACAGCAACATTATAATAAACATATATTTCTCAAGCTTTAACATATTTTATGCTTATATTTGCATCCCTAGAATTATATAAATATCTTCTATTTACAGACAACCATAGGTTAACTTTTATGAACAATTAAAAAAAACTCAGCTTTTAAAATTTTATTTTGAAATAACTTTTTTAAAAAGAGAGTAATGTAATAAGCGCCTTTATACTCTCTATCCTGACATTTTTATTTTTCAAAATCACATATCAAATAAGAAATGAACCTATTTGAATCTGTTGCTCATTAAGGTTTATCTTATGGAGAGGTACAAGGGAAGATGAATATCTCATCACAGCCGTAAGGAAAATCTGAGGAAATGTTTACACACCTAAACGGGTCTCAGCAGCACACATTCTCATTAAAGATACTTCTGGTCTGGTCCCGGGTTCAATTTCCAGCTCTGGGCCCCAATTCAGGCTGAAGTTCCTGTCTTGGGCTTAAAAGACATGTCTATCTTTGAATTTCCATGAAATTGTCTGACAATTGTGTTTGTCAGTGATAATAGTGAGTTCTGATATATAGTTAAAACAACCAATTACATAGAAAGTGCTTTTTATTTTTCTTGATACTTCCTAAAGATTGCAATCTAGGAAATAACTTTTTCTTTCCATGCATGACCTCCCCATTTGTCACCAGGCAATACTGATTCTTCCTTTCAGTAACATTAGTACCTGTCACTCTCCCCATTTCCAACCACGTACTCCCTTTCTGACCCTGATCCCTGATAAACTGGAATTCCTCTCCTGGATTTTCCCCAAATTAATTTATCTTTTACATTGGTAGAAAGTTATGGATAAAGAATGGTTTTGCCCACATGGAAACTGGACCCATCAACTTGGTCTCTTAAATCATATTCAACTGAATATATTTTATCTTTTGCACTTTTTAAATTGACTCCCTCAATCCTCTCAGCCATTTATTGATTCGTCCTTTTTTTCATCTCTCCTCTTCATTTTACATTTCCTGCTACATCTCTATTATCCTACATGCAATAAGGAAAAATATACAGCACAACCAAGATTGAAGGAGGAAGAAATCAGACTTGAAGAAGGAATGGAGGCCTAATCTGTTGATGTTTATAGGACAATAGTAAAACTGATAGCTTACATTTTAAGAACATGCCTAGGAAATTTGCCCAAATTTTATAAACTTCTTTCACAGCAAAGTCTTGGACTAAGTAGTAATTATTACCTGGTAAGAATATAGCAGATTCTTAATTTTTAAAAGTAATATGGCCAGGCACAGTGACTCACTCCTATAATCCCAGCTCTTTGGGAGGCTGAGATGGGTGGATCACTTAAGGTCAGGAGGTCAAGACCAGCCTGGCCAATATGGTGAAACCTCTTCGCTACTAAAAATACAAAAGTTAGCCAGGTGTGGTTGTGTGTGCCTGTAGTCTCTGCTACTCAGGAGGCTGAAGCAAGAGAATTGCTTGAATCCAGGAAGCAGAGGTTGCAGTGAGCCGAGATCTCGCCGCTACACTCCTGCCTGTGCAACAAAATGAGACTCTGTTGCCAAATAAGTAAATAAATAAATAAATCTGACCTTTCTTACTAAAAAACTTTTACTTCGTTGAAATAAAATTCACATAGAAGTCATCATTTTAACCATCTTGAAGTGTACAGTTCAGTGACTTTTAGTATAGTTGTAATATTGTGCAACCATCATCACTATCCAGAACATTTTTGTCATCCAAAAAAGAAACCCCATATACATTAGGGAGTCACACCTCATTTTCCCCACTTCTAGCCCCTGGGAAACCCATTAATCTACTTTCCATCTTTATGGATTTGCTTATTCTGGACATTACATGTAAATGGACCATACAATATGTAGCCTTTTATATCTGGCTTATTTCACTTGACATGATGTTTTCAAGTTCATACATATTGTAGTATGTATCACTGGTTCACTGTTTTGCTTCATTTATTTATTCACGTTTGAGACAGGGTCTCACTTTGTCACCCAGGCTGGAGTGCAGTGGCTGCAATCTTGGCTCAGCCACCAGAGTAGCTGGGATTACAGTTGTTTGCCACCATGCCCAGCTAATTTTTGTACTTTTCAGTAGAGATGGGGTTTCAACATGTTTCCCAGGCTGGTATTGAACTCCTCAGCTCAAGCAATCCATCAGCATAGGCTTCACTGTTTTTTAATGACCACATAATATTCCCTTGTATGGATATACCACACTGTGTTTATGTATAGAACAGCTACTGAACATTTGGGTTGTGTTGACTTTTTTACTTTTATGCATAATGTTGCTATGAACATTTTTATACAAGCTCTTGTGTATGAACTTATGCTTCAATTCTCTTGAGTATCTACCTAGGAACAGAATTACTGAATCATATGTTTAACTTTTTAAAGAATTGCAAAACTATTTTCCGCAATGGTTGTATCATTGTACATTCCTACCAGCAATGTATGAAGGTCCCAGTTTCTCCACAACCTCACTATCATTTAAAAAGTAATTATGGTGGATGTGAAGTGATATCTTACTGTGGTTTTGATTTGCATTTTCCTAATGTAAATGATATTGAGCATTTTATGCACTTAGTAGTCATTTATGTATCTTATTTGGAGAAATGTGTATTTAAATCTTTTATGTATTTTTAAATTGGGCTGTTGTCTTTTGATTGCTGAGTTGTAAGAGTTCTTTATATATTCTGATAGTTGATTTTCAAATATTTTTCAATTGTGAGTTGTCTTTTTATTTTCTTTGTAGTGTTTTTTGATGCATGCATTTTGGTGGACTTCAGTTTATCTATTTTTTTCTTTTATTGCTTATATTTTTTGTATCATATTTAATAAACCTTTGCCTAATCCCGGGTGATGAAGACTTATACCAAGGTTTTCTTGTAAGAGTTGTACAGTTTAAGTTCTTATATTTAGGCCTTTGAACCATTTTTATTTTTGCATATAGTGTGAAGTAGGGTTCCAAATTTGTTCTTTTAGATGTGCTTATCTAATTGAAAAGGCTATATATCTTTTTCCATTGAATGGTGTTAGTACTTTCGTCAAAAAACAGAAGTACTTGTTGCTTCATGTATTTGGGGGCTCTGTTGTTAGGTTCATAATCTCACTTTACTTTTATTTGAAAGAAGCAAAATGAAATTCACTAACAGAAAGCAAAATACTTGCTGTATTTATAAAATAATTTTGGTAAACAGAAAAACAAATTAGGACAGACTGTACTTTCACAGAAGAAAATTTCATAGTATATGATTACTCCAGGTAACACTATGCCCCGAAATAATCTAGGCAAGGAGAGGGTGTTTCTCAAAATTCTTCTCCAATGAGAAAGTTTTTTTTCCTTGCTTATGTGAGCTAAAAAAGATCTAAAGTTTCAGAATAAAAAGATTAGGTATGTTTTAGTGAAGGCTTACTCAGTTTCAGGCACTGTACTAGTTTCTTCTTTATAATGTTTTATTTGATGTTTATATCAACTCTATAATGTGATGTCTTATGTCAGCAGGACCTAAGTGAAGTATTTTTCTACAAAAGCGATTTAAAGAAAGTTGCCAGGAGAAACAGAAAAGGGAGTAGGGGTAGCAGGACAGAGGAGGGAAGAAGCTAAATATGGATGGGATTCTAGGAATGATCTAGTGGGAGATTGTTTCAGCCTGATCCCGTAGAAGAGCTCTGGGTTGTAGGTTGTACCTCAGATTTATCTGACATGAGGTAAAGGTTCCTAACTATCAGTCATTGGCTAAGTGCTACCCAGGGGCACCGAGGCTCTCTGCCTATGGGCAGTGGTGGCCTGGTAGCTAAGGACTTCCAAAGAAAAGTCCCAGGAGCTCTCAGGTGGTGGTCTTGGGGCCAGTACTGGAAACCAAAGGAGGCAGACACTGGGTGAGGGGTGCTCAGAAAATGTGGAAGGAATCCAAGGGGATCTGAGCAGAACACCCACAAAATCTGCTACAGATAGGTACTGTTTTTTCCAATTTTAGGAGAAGGAATCAGGCACAGAAAGGTTAAGTGCCCAGAAACACAAAGAGAATGAGTGCAAATGTACCTGACTCCAAATCCTTTTTCTTTCCCATTTATTCTTGTGCCACCAATCATGAAGACACTATAATCTGGGAACTTCCAAGAATTTTCTCTTTCACACATCATGTTTTTTTTCCCCCTTAAAACAGAATAAACCTTTTCAGGTATTCCTTACTTAGAATCTATCAAACCGTATGCAAAATTTTGTACATGAGTGTGTTCAAGAGCATTTCTGCCCCCTGGGAAAGAACTGATAGCTTACAAAATTTCTTGAAGAGTATACAAAAAATAAAAATTTTACACATCACTATTTTACAGATCATTATTTATTTTTAACAATTTTCCTGCCTAGAACTTTATGAGTTGTTTATCACTAATGCTTTTCTAAAACACTAGTCTCATGAGCTCGGATTAATTATAATAATTACAATTAGCAAATTAGGATATTGGCAACGTTTCCCCTCCTCTGCTTTCACTGCATACCATACATTTGAGAAGGATTGGGATTGATTCTTCTGTTTAAATGTTTGGTATAAATCATTCATGAAGCCATCTCATCCTGGGCTTTTTTATGTTGGGAGATTTGGATTACTAATGAAATTTATTTACTTGCAATAGGCCTATTTAGACTTCTTATTTTTGAATAGAAGTACAAAGAACTTTCACATTATTTTGTTAGGCAAACAGATTTACTTAAAATTAAGGCAAAAATTTCACTTAGGGCCTTAACTAATCTTGGTTTTCCTTTCCATCGATCTGTTCAATTGACAATTGCCAGATTTTCATGTAGTGTCTGTATGACTTACACACACACACACACACACACACACACACACACACACTATATCGTGTGGTATTTTAAAAAATAAATTCTAGTAATTTTCCTGAATATTTTTCTTCTGATCATTTCATATAAGTAAACACAGTTAATCACTAGGACTCCCTTTATAGAATGAATCTGAGTGTATCTCAGTAAAGGGGGAACATTCTAAATCTTAGTGCTGTACAGTTAAGCCCTCTGGCCTCAGCAGGCTCTGAGGCTTTTAGAGGTCTAGATATAGAAAACTGGCAAAGTTGTCCTGAGGCAGTGGAGGGGTACACCCGCATAGCTTTAGGACTGTGGATGGGTGGGTAGCCCCATCCTGGATCCAGCTGCTGGAGGTGCCAGGTAAGGTGAAACCTTTGAAAAACAGTTGAAGCCTTTCCCAACAAGTGGTGCTGAAAATGAGGGAGATTCAAATCTACTCATAATTTTAGCTACTTTTGCTGTATTACTTAGTCTGTATCACTCCTTCCCAAAATTCACCCTTCAGCCACCCACCACCTTGGATCCCATTTTGTTTTTTCTGTGTTAAATTTCAATGTAAGGTAGCTTAGTATTGTTAAAGTTGAAGGTTGATTTCTCTCTCTAATGCTGCGAGACAGATGACCGGCTGTAGATTGTGATGAAGCAACGTGAGCCAAAGCAGAATCCTTGCTTTTCTTGGAGAGCACTGGGCATATAAAGACACCTGGTGTATTTGCCAGAACGACAGAGGTTGGAAGAAAAGGATGATCAGGCAGTCAGGTAACACCAACCCCAAGTCTCCAGTGACCGCTCCTACCTAAAGAGGGCACAGATTATAGTTTTTCCCCATGAGATTGCCATTTTGGGTTGGAAGATTGTCGCAATTTCATTTTTCACTTAAACGTCCGTTGCACTACAGCTAGGTATGAGATGAGTAATCGTCAGGGAGGCGTTTAAATTACATAATAGGGTAAATGGGAGAGAAAGAATCTTTCCTCAGGGTTGAGGCCAGGTCCTCCAGGGCTGCGGGACCTAGGAGTACGAGCCACTGTGCGCCCTCGAGCAGGGCAGTGTGTGACGAGATGGGATCTTTCCTCAAGCGCTGAAAAGAGCCCTCATCAATCCCTCGGAAGGTCCCGGAATAAAAAGCCCGGCCCCTGCTGTGCAAAGACTGAGCGGTACTACGGGGTACTTTCCCCCTGACCCTGGCGTCCAGGCTGCGCGACCAGGTGTCCCAAACGTGTACCTTGAAAGTAGGGATGGGGCCAGTTACAGCTGCATTTTCCTTGCAGCGGAGAGGGAGGCTTCACGGGATCTTTAGGGATCTCTGAGTGTGAAAACTGCTCTCCGGCCAGCGCAGGTTGAGAGAACTGAAGGGAGGGGGAAGCTGTGGGCGACCATGGCGTGACGGGCGCAGGTGAGAGAGTGAGTTCCCAGGGAGCATCTGCCGGGACCGCAGGCAGGCGGAAAAACGCAGTCCCACCGCGGCCCACCGCGGCCCCAGGGCGGCCGGAGCTGCACCGGCGCGCGGCGTCCGTTCTCCGCCGAGCCGGGGCACCCGGGAGCCTGCGGCCCCGTCCCCGCCCCTGCGGCCCCGCTCCCGGCCCCGCCCCGCCCCGCCCCGGCGGAGGCTCCGCTAGGGAACCGGCCGAGCGCGCGCCGAGGTGTCCGGCGGCCGGGAGGATGGCCAAGGTCCCGGAGCTGGAAGACACTTTCCTGCAGGAGCAGCCTTCGCCCCGACTGTCCCCGGGGACCCAGGAAGACTGCTGTGTGCAGCTCCTGGGCAAGGGCCTGCTAGTCTATCCGGAGGACAGAGTGTACCTGGCGGCCGCGCAGCCCGGGCGCGAGCTGGGCCGCGGGGAGAAAGGAGGAGACGCGGAGCTGCCGGGGGCAGTGAAATCAGGTGAGTGCTCAGCCCCGTCCGGAGCTGGGAAGGGAACGAGAGTGTATTCTAGGAAGGGCACCCAACAATAACAATGCATCACACACAAACCTAAGGCAGCTGGAGAATGTTCTGTCCAAATCTTTGTATGTCCTCTGCAAAGTGTCAAGTAGAGACTGTCGACTCCAAGGGGTTTTGCACAGCTCCCCTCTCCCAGCCCCCGCCCCCACCCCTAGGCTACTCCTTTGAAGTTAAGGTACACTTGGAGGCTACTTAGCTGATTTTATATTCTGTTTTTCTTTATCATCCCTTCAACTGGCAATCAGAAATGCACTTAAACAATGGTACCTTTTCCTCTGAAGAAGAGGATGCCGACAACCAGGACAGCAAAACCAAGGCAGCGGATCAATACCTGTCTCAGAAGAAGAGCATCACGCAGATTGTGAAGGACAAAAAGAAGCAGACACAGCTCACGCTGCAGTGGTGAGACTCGCCGCAGGCTTCACTGAAGCACCTGTTGACGTTTTAACTCCAGCGTCTTCAGGATCTCTGTTTTTCACAATTTACTTCTGCCTCAAACTTATTGGGAAAGTTTAAAAAACCAATTAGAATTTAACACAGAATTATTTTTTCACTGAATGTTTAGAATAGAGACATAGACAAGTACTGATGAAGGATTTGCAATACAAATAAAAACCACATTACGCTGTTCCTTATTGACTAAAACCATATTTTCTTCAAATGGAAGCATTAATGAATGTTTTTACGATGTATTGGCTTAAAACACAATCAGTTCAGTACTTACATATTTGTTATTTGATAGTTTTTGAGTTTATAAAATATGATTCTTAAAAACAACGTAAAATGGGGGAGGATCTTAACACTGCATTTATTCATAAGAGGGCAAATTAAAAATAATGTATATTCTATAAGATGAAATGTGTTTGAAGTAGAAGACATAGAAAAATCAGTTAAGGTATCACCACAAACTTAAAAAATGTTCAACTATTTTATTGCACCTGTCACATATGATTTATAATAATAAAATATTACAAATTGGATTTTGTGGAAAGCCTTTTAAAACCAAAAATTTATCAGTAGGATTTCCACATAGAGTGGACATTTTGTAATATCTATCTAAAAGAAAAAAGGCTCTAAAGGAAAAACATTATGTTAGACTTCCCTACATAGTAGGAAGACACAGGAATATAAATTTTCTCACAATTTCCAAGTAAAGAACAAACTAATAAAAAGGACTACATATTTACTGATTAGTTAAATAACCTAATTTTATGTAAAGTATGACCTAAGGAGCCTTAGAAAAATAGAGTATAAAGAACTAGTAAATTTTAATTTTATTATTTATTTAAACATTAAATTAGAATTTACATATGGTAGTTTTTTGTGATTATATGCTGGAACCCTTTCATATATTTGAAATATAAGCCAAATATTCATCTAAATTTGGAGTTTAACTTTTGAAGTTGATGTTCGGGTTACTACTTAAGAATATACTAGAGCAGTTAAGTAATTGAGTTAATTATCTGGGATATTTAGGATACAACTATTTGCAGCAGGATAATTGGGGCAAAAGTGTTCTGATTTCAGATATATTACTGAGCTGTTTTGAATGATTATTCTCATTTCTTCTATTTAAATTGGAATGTGTGGAAAATACATGTTTCTTTTATGAATAAATGTATACATAAATATGTGTAAGTTAAGATTAAAGAAAAAAGTTATACCCCAAATGAACATCATACTTGTCTAGGATGATTCAATATTTTGAAGATAAAGACAATGCCTACTACAACAATATCAAAATAACAAGATGAAATGTGACCACTGTGTACATGTAATTAAAACATAATTTTTAATAGATAATAAATGTTCCTCATAACAATTTCAAACTTTTGAAATTATAAAACAATTTTTGTTTGAATTTTTCACATTCTGTTCTAAAAATGGAATGTTATACATTTTAAAAAACTGAGTTACTCATATTTTGAGAATTTTTTTAAGGTTATAGATTGTTTCAGGGCTGTTAAAAACTGGAACTGAAAATCAAAATGAAAAAGCTGACTGATTAGTTCCAGTTTTCACTATCAACTAGTATGTCAACTGATTTTATGTACATATATTGATCTCATATTTTGAAACACTAGATCTTAGTTTTTGTTTATTTTTTTATCTTCATAAAAAATGTGTGGGTGACTGATATTTTACCTGTTCAGGGAATACTTTCTAGAGCCTTTATATTGTACACATTAGGATATTCTAAATCAAGTCTTTGAAAGGCTTCATCTGATTTTAATCTGCAGATTCTATATTACATCATTTCTGCATTGCAATAAATGTTATCTTACTATACATAAAATTGATATAAGTAAATTTTAGTCAAAATTACCTACTGAACTGTTAGGAAAACTGGGAATGGAATCTAAAAGTTTAATTTCTACATTTCTATGTCAGAAGACATAGAAATATCAGTTAAGATATCACTACAAACTTAAAAGGATGTTCAACTATTTTATAGTTGAACTGTACAATATAATATATTTTATAGTTGAGCTATACAATATATTACAATATAATATATAATTAATATTACATCTTAAGATGTTCAACTATTTTATAGTTGAAATATACAATATAATAAATATAAAATTTTTCAACTATAAAATAGTTGAACTATGTAATATATTTCAACTATATTTAATAGTTGAAAGTTGTAACACAAATATGTATTTATCACATATGTAAGTTGTGCTTAGTTGCAAATTAAATGGAATTACTTCAAATTTTCAAAGATTATATAATTATTTTGATAATATAAAGTTGAAGTTATATATGTTATTTTTGGAGATATCTATAGAGAATTACATTATCTTTTAAGTGTATAGGATGTTTTAGATAACTATAGTACTGATCACAGTAGTAAAAAGTATAGGAATAAAAATAAAGCAGTGTCATTTCAGACTTAAGTAAAGTGAATTTTTCCTCATGTGTTTGGCAAATAAATACATCATTGTCCTTCCCTAACTATTCAGGGCTCAGGACTAGGTTTTGAATGAAAGTGAGAGAATGTAGGCATTTGCCAGCCTGAAGCTTGGCAGCCCTTTAGTGCTGAGAATGTTTTTTTTTAAACACCCATCATCTTCAATTTCACAATTCATATTTATATGTCACAGAGCAAATCATGATGACCCATGAGGTTTATATAGAAGGCCTAATATTTGCGATGTGGACCAGGCATGGTTTTTTGTTACTGATGATATTTTAACTTCACTAGCAGATTTTTCAGTGGGGTTCTTGTTCTTCTAACATTATTCCTCATAATCTGATTTTTAAAAAAATATCCAGAATAAAGGAAGTCTACTTATGTCTACTCATTATCTCATTTGTATAGAGTCCATATTCAAAATGGGTAATAAATGAATGAGAAAGTAGAAGGAAAAAGAGAAATAAAGAAAAGATTTGACCTAATTTTTGTTCCTTTTTCTTAGGCTCGAAGAGAATTACATTGTATGTGAAGGAGTTTGCTTACCACGGTGTATTCTTTATGCACACTACTTAGATTTCTGTAGGAAAGAGAAATTAGAACCAGCCTGTGCGGCAACCTTTGGAAAGGTAAATGACACATATTAGCTATAGCGACTTATAACTAAAGTCATGTCAGGAAGATAGCATAAAAACAAATTCATCTGTGTAAGTTCTCTTAGAGACTATTGAGACATCTATTTTGCAGGCATAAATTGTCTTAAGGACTCTGTTTGGAAGTGCTATATGTTTATAACTTGATTTTGAATAACAGAAGATTTAATGCAAATTTAAAGCAAGCTTTGTTTAAGCAGTAGCATTTCCCTTCAAAGAGGGATGCATTAAAGTACATAGTATGGCCAGTGTTAAGAAGCAAAATTAAATGGAGCGATAAGTCTCTTGATAATGCGATTAGTGGTTATCCTTATTATTTAGCTAGTTCAAATAGATGAGTTTTTAATAGGTTTTTACATGTATTAAAAGTTCTCCTAATTCTCCATTTCACTCTGTTTACATCCCAAACCTCAAGGTTTTATGATGGGATGGATCAGAATTCTCTCACTTAAAAGTATTTCTTTCTATCCAACCTGTATGGTTAAGATGGGAATCTGTATAACTGACATTACTGTACTTATATATAGAGAGAGACATCATTTTGAGAATCTCTTAAGAAAGCCTTGCCCTTAAGAGTCATGTCACGCTGTGTTTGAGAACCTAGGATATCCCAGAAAAACTTTAGGAAGGCTGAGTCTCAAATATTGTATCTTATACAAATTGAAATCCAGATTCTAACCTGTAGAGGGACTCATTGTCCAGAAAATAATGAATACTATGCTCCAGCTTCTCATTAAAAAAATAATTTATACAAAATTAACCGGGCATGGTGGCTGATGCCTGTGATCCCAGCTACTTGGAAGGCTGAGGCAGGAGAATTGCTTGAACCCAGGAGGCGGATGTTGCAGTGAGCTGAGATCACGCCATTGCACTCCAGCCTGGGCAACAAGAGAGAAACTCTGTCTCAAAATAATAATAATAATTATTATTATTTATTTATATTGAAAACCTAGCTATTTACAGAGAGAGCGTGATATTGCACATTGTAATCAGGTAATCTAGGTTCTAGCCTAGACCGGACTAATTTATTGTGAGACCTTCTGAAAAGTACTTAATCTCTTTAAAATTCAGTTTACGCATTCTATTAAATGAGGATTTTGGATAAGACAACATCTAATATCCATAATAACATTACCATTTTGTGAGTCCACCTTATGGGAACAATTTGTAACTGTTTGGCAGTCCTGAAGCACCTTGAAAATCTGGTAAAACTATAGACCCAGCCTCCAAGAAATTAACACATACACAGTTTGCCATGGAGCTCTCTGAAGTTCATGTATGGATCTTCAAAGATCGAGGTTAAAATTGTTCTATGTAAAAGACTTTTTGAAATTTTTAATCAGATTCTATTTTTAGCAAATTTAGAAAATGGAAGATACAAAACAAAAATGTTATAACATTACAATGGAGATACAGTAAGGCAGAGAAAGTTTTATATGTCCTTTTGGGGTTGGGAATAGATTTTTAATTGTGGGTATCTCTGAATGGAATTATTAGGAAGAGACTCAAATCTTGTCACTTCGTACATACATGAAGTAATAATTTCTTTGATAGTACCATCAAGCAAAAGCAGATACTGGTATGCTTTGCCTTTGAAATTGAGACAAGGTCAGTAGAACCCTTCAACCAAAAAAGTACCTCCCTGCCTCTGCCGAAGTATTGCTTATCAATATGTGTAAGTTATTACTTTTTCCAGACTAAGTGTTCATTCACAGTTCATTCAGAGTTCAACATTTACTTTCCCTAAGTAATTGTCTACGAGTGGCTTGCGTTAGGATCATATACTATCTAAAACCTAAAGTAATTGTCTTTCTTTTTAGACAATTCGCCAGAAGTTTCCCCTCCTAACAACAAGGCGGCTTGGAACAAGAGGCCATTCAAAGTAAGATATTGATGAATATAAATCAGATTCTGCTCTTGTGCATGAGGATTGACACAAAAGTAAAATAAGTATTGTCTTTGTCAGTACAAAGAGAACCAGCTATTCTCTTGATGAAGCAGACTTTTACCAACCGTGAGAAACAAAAAAAAAAAAGTAAATTTTAGAATAAGTTTTAAAAAGCAAATTTTACATATGAAAATTATATTATTATTTCTGCTGAAATAATTTAAATGAGTCATTTTCATGATGTTAAAGCTATTACTGAAGGCACCAGTGTCACGAAGGAGGAATGTATGAGAATTAACTATAGTGAACCAAGCAGATTCCACAATGCTCCCAAAGAGCAAGGCCCAAACCAGAGGGTAGAGAGCTTTGAGTAGGAAGCAAGTGCCTTAGCGTGTTTCAGATTCTTCCTCTAGTTTTCTTTTCCAGCAATAATTTCTTGATATCTGCTTCTTTTCTCTTCAAGACAAATGACATGCACAAATCGCCTGTTTGGTTATTTCTTAATGTAAATATAAACATAAAATAAGCAGTCACACGTTCCCCCTCTTTGTATCTTTAAATTTTCCTCTATGTTGTGACAGTCTCTGGAGAACTCCCGGGTACAGTTTCTAATTCAACAGTTATTTTCTCTATGTGCTGTGTTTTCGGTTTCTTCTTTCCTTCTGCCTATAAGCAAGTCCAGATCTCCTTCATGCTGAGAAAGAAAAAAGCTCCAACCTTCATGATTGCTCTAGTATTTCCCTCTTTGAGTTGTTGCTTCCCCTACCTCTGGCCTAGTCCATTTCTCTACCCTGGCAAAAATCCAATGACTGGTTTTTACTGTTACTCATCTGCCTTGGCTCCTGCCTAGCATTTGAATTGACTGATAATGCCCTCTTAAAATAAACAGATAGAGAAAACTTCCTCTATACCTTCAATGTCACAGTACTATCCAAGCCCTCGTCCCTCTTCTACGACTCTTCTTCTGGCTTGTCTACTGCCTCCTTCTGCCCTGACATCACATCCAGCACTGTACAATGAAAGTATAATGTGGCCACATATTTAATTCAAAAATTTCTGGAAGCCACATTTAAAAAGTAAAAAGGAACAAGTGAAATCAGTTTTGATGTTTTATTTAATCCAATTTATCCAAAACATTATCTCACTATGGAATCAATATAAAAATTATTAATCAGATATTTTACTTTTTTTATACTATGGTTTTGAAATCTAGTGTGTATTTTACACTTACATCATGTCAGCTTAGACTAGCCACGCTTCATGTGCTTACACTCACATATGGCCAGTGGCTTTATTGCTTTATTGGATACCTCGCTTTAGACACTTGCCAAAAAATAGGTCTTACTTTTTGAATTCTTTTGAATATGCCTCTCCTCATTGCTACTTTCATAGGCTGGCCTTGACTCTGTCATTCTTGTCCATTCATGCAGTTTTTCCAAACTGACCTTTTAAAGTTCAGATTCAATCATATCTCTTCCATGTTCAAGAATTCCACTGGCTTGTAATTTCTGCTATTAAAGACAAACTTTCCTCAACTTGACATTCAAGGCCTATTATAATTTAGTTCCAGTTCATTTTACCACACCACCTATTTCTCACTTTTTAGCATGTAGCCTATGTGCTCACCAAATACTCATCCCAATAACCTTTGATTGACTCCAACTGTCAGTCTTTTGTTCAAGTTTATGCTGTCTTCTCCCAGGAGAATACCTTTTTCCCTATATGGATGTTGAAATTTTACCCATTTGAAGGAATGTCTCTTGAGCTTCTTCCTTTAGATCTTTTCTTAATCTATTGATTTATTGTAGACTCCTTCTCTGCACCCTTATAGCAGTTTGTTGGTACCTATCTTAATGTAAAATTATCTATTCCTCTGAACAGATAATATGTATTTTGAGGACAGAAACTTTGTCTCATTCACTTTTATATCTTTTCTGTTGACCAATACATCATGGATTATCAATTAATATTTAATTGATTGCAATTAATGTTACCATTATTGTGGCCTGGGAAAGAGAAATAAATTGCCAGATTGAAAAAGGCAAAATTGGTCCTTTCCTTCTAATCAAGTCAACTTTATTTCAAATTCAATCAATTTAACTGGATTCTACTGAATTGATTACTACTGAATTGTGTAGGTGGAGGAAAGATCAGATAGTGTTTAAAGTAAATAGAGGGAAAAGAGGCAAAGCAATGAAGAGAAACCCTCTTGACAGGATCTACAAGAGGGTGGGCTGACAGGCTGCAGGGAAAGTCAATTAATCCTAGAAGGAGCCTTTAGGATTAGAGGTGAATCATTAACCTTGTCCATTGTGTCACAGTGGGGCTCTAGTACTTAGGTTGATGTAACAACATGGGGTGACTTCTGGCAATTTATTGAATCTAAGAGCCATGGATGTGCTCAAGAGCAAAGCCTTCACAATGTGAATTTTTTTCTGCTGTGCTGATGTGCCATTTGATTTTTATGACATGACTTTTTTTCATATTTTTATATTATAGAGAAAAAATAATTTTCCATAAACTACATACAGTGAAAAATATAGCAAAATGTAGTTTGTATATCTTGTAAACAGTAATTTTCAATATAATTATTATTAGCTAGGTATTTTTCATGCCTTTATTTCCAAGAAATATCCTTAGCTTTTATCTTGGAAGATCGAATATCAAAAGGCAGTATGCCTAATGGTTAGGGACATAGGGTTTAAAGTTAGACATCTTTAACATTAATCTGACGTTTCCATGTATAGCTGTGTGACATCAGCTTTCCAGCTGGTGATTTATTGTAGGGTTATTTAGCTTTTCATCAGTAAAGTGGGTATACAATATCTTACAGGATTGTTGTGAGAGTTAAATGAGATAAAGTATAGGAATGAACATAGGAGTGAATATGCTTTCAACCCCACTGTCCTTAATAATAAAAAATTAATGTCAGTATGTAAAAAAAATCAGCAATACAATTAAAAGTTATTATTTATTGAGTACTACACACACACAGATACATGCACTCATCTTTAATCCTTGCAATAATGATAAAAGATAGGAATTACTGTATTACAAATGAGGAAATTGCATTTCCAAAGTTATTGGCTTGCTCAAGGCCAAACAGATAATACACAGTAACAATGTTGGCATTTGAATAAAAGTTTATCTGACTCTAAAATTTATGCTTTATCCACTAGTAAAAGAAGGGAAGCCTACTACTTTTCTTCCAATATCAATTGTATCAACAAACAATTGTTTAATTGAATGTTTGATTTTTGACACGTAAGTTTTACTAAATTTTGTTTTTTACAGATCTAACAGTTTTAAATTTTATTAATATATTAGATTCTTCTTCAGAGAGCAAATAACACTTTACGAAGCCCCAATCATAAGGCATTTTATTTAGAGATATTCATGTTTATCTAACAGCACATTCGTAGCAAATAAAACAATTTTATTTTCTGCCTTTTTAGTCCTAAATTTTCCTCTGTTAGCATATTATCTTTGCAACCATTTCTAATGGCTGTTTATTATTTCATAAACTTACATTTTATAAAAAATATTTTTATGTCTATGGAAATATGAACAATTGAATGAAAGACAAAAATATAAAGTAAGTACACCTTAGAAAATCAGGGAATCAATTACTCCCAATTTTACTGGTAATTTTGCAAAATGTATTTTATTGTTATTGTGGTGTTTAAAAGAGTACTTTTAACATAATATTAATAAATATTCATTGGATTATTTAAAAATATAAATGTGGTATTTATTTTAACTTACTTGGATTGTATATTAATATATATAAATATTGTATAACTGTTCTGATGATGATTACTTAAAAAATGAGTTCTCAGTTTTTGCCAAATTATTATAGGATAGCTTGAGTATGTCCAGTCATCTCACCAGGGACTATCAGACAGAATTTATTTTAGATTATGATTGACTCAAAAGGTTCTCTTGTACTCTGGGCATGAGATAGCACTCTCTTTTAAAAAATTGTTCTTAGATGTCTTTGAGGTTCATGAAGCAATGAGGTTCACTCTCCAAATTTTACTGGTCCCTATATGAAACCTGAAGTTTGGAAAACACTAATCTATGTGACAAAGAGATGATTAGTAGGGTCTAAAAATGATGAATGAATGTGGTGTCTATTTTCAGGTTCTAGTTTCCTAGGTTTTGAAATAAATGGCTATTCATTACAGTGATTCTTCACAACACTTACATTTGTGAAGGTGCTACTTCTTTCCCTCACTGAAAAGTGAAAGATGAAAAATTTTGACTGTGTAAAATGAGCTAAATATTTAAATAAAATATTTAAAACAGATATATTAAAACAAAAAAATCTAAACAGACAAGATCACTATGTAGGTCCAGATTTCAGCCACTGTCAAAATTAGGAACGATTAAAATTGGAATGATTTGTTTTTGGTGACAAGTTCAATGTTCCGCATAGGAGCCACTGCTGCTGTTGGTTATGGAAAAAAAAATCTCTAAAGATAAACATGAGGGGTCAGGAAGCCTCACTCTAGAGCACCTAACAAGTGTGCTTTGGGGACAAAGCCAGTCAATTTGCAGGCACATTAGCAGCTCAGCTCTCTTTCCAGTTCCTTCACGCTTACCATTCCCTGCCAGTCAAGAGAACCAGTAACCCCAACAGCAGACATTGTACATTCCCAGTACTAAGATAAAAATCGACTTCACTTTCATGTTTCTTCTTTTCTTCTCTTTAGTTTTACTACTAATGCAAAAGTATACACCTGATTTTATTCTCCGTAATATTTTTAAATTTAGGTTTTGAATAAATAAAAAATGAAACAAAGTTCTATAAGTACAATAATGAAGAATAATTCTTGCATATTTTATGGTTATAAATGCATTGAGAATAATCAGCCCATTCCTACTGACACTGATGTACAAAGCATGATGCTAAAGAGTTTTTGAGATGCAAAAAATTGTAAAATAGGGTGCCTGCTGGCAAAGAACTTTCGCTATTCATCTTAATTATTTAATAAGCATTTTACTGAGGGTCTTGTTGCTAACTAGGTCCTTGGATACAATGATAAGCAAAAACCTTGTATCCTACCTTGCTCAGAATGGCTTGACTAAGTAAGGGAGAATGTAATTGAGCCCACAGATAGATTTTACGCACATGGTAGACTGTTTGATTTTAAGTTACATTTTAATTTTTTGTAGACTTTGATCAGCCAAATCTTGGTTTTCAGACATGATGGACAAAAGCTATTATCTTATTTATTAGTAGTGATTTAGTGGGTTAATAAAACTGATATGGCAGCTGCTCTTATCATAGCAAGTTATTGCAAGTCCCTGAACAGCTTAATCCCATCATTTTCTTATCAGTTATCATTTGTGTAGTGTAAACTAACATCAGGGCTACTAGCTCAGTGGGAACATATGTTTCAGGAATTCTATATAAAGACTGAAATGGGAAAGAAATATAGATGCAGCTACAAATTGCTCAGCAAATGAAGAAAAGTATTAGACATAAAGTAATTATTTTAGTAGTAAAAAAGAACAGCAATAATTTCATTTGTCCTATTAAAAGTCTGTTATATTTTATAACATGTTCACATTAAAATGTGGCCACAAGCATTCTTCCTTTTTCATAAATTTTAAATCAGATCTGTCATTTGAAATAAGATTGAGGAAAGTTGCTAATAAATGAACACAATTTTCTTAGATAACCATAGAAGCTGCTTTCATGCAACATTTTCTTAGAGAAATTAGCTAATCATCCCTAGGATTTTTGAGCATTTATCATATATCCTCTTTCATAGAAATGGATAAAAATCATATATGGAGAAAGAACTGTGAAATGTTTGGGAATCTTTATTCAGAGTAACCTAGAGGATAAACATCAGGTAGTGGTATATATATTAAAATAATGATTTCTTCCACAGTGAGACAAACCTCACTTTTTATTTAACATACATCAGCATATCTTCTTGTTATATCACAGTATGCATGGTTTATTTTAGGGTCGTCTATTAACCACAAAATAATGCTATAAAATATTGCAAGTGAGATGAAAAATTTATGCACACTTTGCATGAACTCTGTCTCCTCCGTTTTATGAGGTTTATCTTTAGTGACTAAGAAGACAGAAAGCTGCTCATTTATTATCTCTTCTCTGTTCTCAGAGACACTAAATCACTCAGATGACAACATGTACCTAGTTAGACTAAAAGGAAGATTAAAGGGGAAAGGTTATTTTGTCAGCTCCAGAAGAAACTGGGTACAAAATGTACTAAAGCATTAAAGTGGTCATCTCAAAATACTGAAGTTTGTATTGCTAGCAACACAAAAGTATACCAATTTCATGCCCTTTATATATTGTTTAGATATGCAACTTTTGTTCAATGCCAGTGTTTTACTGATGATCTGGAAATGCAGTGACAGAAGGTGGTTATTTAAAACTATTGGCTTTAAGAAAATTTCTTTTATTGGTTTCTAAATTCCTAGAACATATTAATTTAACCAATAATTGTATGAGGATTTTTATTAACATTAATTTTTAATGAGGAATACAGTGAAGAGAAAGATAAAAATTCTTGTCCTCTATATCTTAGGGTTTAGTATGGGAGGTAAGCCATATGATACAGGACAAAACTATATACGGTAAATGACCAAGAGAGGAGTTCAGGGGAGTTCAAGAGTTTTGCCTGAGATAGAAGGCAAAACTTCGTGTGTTAAGAATATGCCTTAAAGTATGATTAAGAAACAAGGACTGGATGGAAGAAGAGCATTCCCAATGGAGAGTTCAACAAACCAAAGGCACCACCATCAATATGGCAAGCTATTTATGAAGAGCAAGTCAGCCTGATAATAATAGTTAAGTTTATAGATGTGATAGGGTTAAAGGAGTTAGTAGACTTCCTTACAACATGTTAGATAAGAGATTCTTTAATTTCTACCAAATTTTAAATTGTGGTGATATGTTTAAGTATATGATACTATATGCATTCTCTTAATTGGCAGATTCTTTTTTATACTTTTGTGACACATTGTTATTTTTATTTTTTTTCATGTTATTCATTCATTTATCTAACAAATGTTTATTAATTTCCTATTATAGGAAGCTTACACTGTAGGAGTTTATATGTGGAATGTCAAATATGAAGCACCCAGATCAGTGGTGTGGATCTTAATAATTCATGTTCGTTATCATGCTTACATTACTCCTATTAAGCTAGAATAAAGAGTGTGTGTGCATGAATGTAGACATATTTGAACTATATTTCACTAGGACTTTCTAATTGTAAATAAAATTGAGATACAAAAGAGAGATATCTTTTGTATATTGGATGCGGAGGCAATATGGTCTGTGGAATCATGGGTTTAAATTTTGCCTTCAAACCCATAACACTTTTAAACAAATCACATAATTTTTCAATGTCTGTTTTGGAATGGGGATAATGCTCTACTTGCAGGCTGCTGTGAAAAGTTGAGATCATGTACACATACAATTGTTGGCATATAATAGATGCTCAATAAATGGTAACTATTTCTATCACTACTCATTATCACCTCCTTCCACTGTAGCAAATATTAATTTGGTACTGCAATTCTCTCTTTGCATTATTTGTTCCCATACAAGACTCTCAACTCCTCCAGAGACTCTCCTGTGCCTCTCTTTGAATCCTCAGCACCTAGCACACAGTAAGCACTAAATACATGTAGAAAAAAAAGGAGTGCACTCTTTCACTGGTTTCCTATCTTCTGGCATATATATAAGACTGTCTTGATAGACTATGGTCAGCTACATGAACATATCTAAAATCTAAGGCATTGTTAATAAGAAAAGGACATGCTGTTTCTCTCTTGTAGAGCTGAATGTAGCTGACCAAGTCATTTTCTTCAGGTGTCTGTGTGTGGGTTTATGGTGTTGTTTACATTTGAATTATATATAAAATACATACATTAATTAAAAAGCACCTTTTTTGGTATATATAAAATCATGACTTTTGGGATATAAATATTTTGGATGTAGGTGGAGGCATTAAATACTTCTGTTTGTAAAGATATTCTGTCCTAATGACTGGGATGGGAAAAAGGGGGCCAAACAATATAGTCATTTATAACAATAAGAAAAAAATAAATTGCATCATAAAAACATTCTATCCTTAAAAGTCATAAGTACACATCCATAGTAGTTAGAATTTATTTGGTCTTAAAATCTTACAATTTTTAAAAAAAATGTGAGTATCAGGTGGTTTTAAAAACTGCAAGTGAAATGTGCCTCAGTGCTGGTCAGTGCAGTCACTTTCATGACAGCAGGCATCAGGAGGTCATAGACTAGGGAGGAATTGGAAACATGAATATTCCTGATCAGATTTTCAATGTCTGTGTTGTTCATCATTGTACTGACAACTAGCACAGTGGTCAGGACACAATATCTACTCAAATATTTACTGAATTCAAACTGTCATCCCTTTGACTTGTCTTGTGATTTTTGTCTACCACCTGTGAAGACAGTGTAGCTTGTTCTCAATCTGCCTGGCAAATCGTTTTACCATACTGAAAAAAGGAGTAGAGATGAGAAACAAGAAAACTGAAGTTATGATAAAAGAAGCTTATCAATTTTTAAGGCAATGTTTAACATGTATTCCTTTAGCAAGTAGCTAAAATGTAGTTATTTAAACTATAAAGCTTATGGAACAAACAGCAAGCTTTGCAAAAGGAACATGAAATTACAACATCTTTCCTTTCTAATGGATCTCTTTGTTTTGAATCATTACTTGATTTATTTCTTCTAATATATAAACATTTCCTTTGGTATCTTAGTTCTAAAATCTAACAAAAGAAATATTAGTATTTATTTCAGACTCTGACTTATTAACTAATCCTACTACTATACATGGCTATCATCTGAATCTGATAATTTTTTCACGGTTTTAAATACTCCCCTTATCCATGTCTATTAATATAGCTCCTTTGGTAAAGTCTTTATGACTTAAATAAGCTTCTTTCTTTTCATTTCTAATTAGAGACATAACTCAGTTCAATATCTTGAAGTTTCCAATTTCCTTCATTTCTCCCTTTGTTGCATTATACCTTAGAGGTTCTTTTTCTTTATCTGTCATAGGATTTCTTTTTCTGTACTGCAAAAACAAACAGTTATGAGGCTCCTTTGTTCAGGTTAACAGGCTATAATTATATGTCAACCAAAACTGAGGACTTGAAAACATCTTTCCAGTCTGCCAGAATTACAAAATATCTTCATTTACCTTGACCACCATATATTATTGTTTCCCAAATATAACAACTCTTTCTGAGAACATTTGTTGTAGTATTTGTTGCTGCTGTTGTTGTTTTGATGTTTAAAAATCCCTTTTCCTTCATCTCAAATGACTTTGAATCAATAGAGTTAAGTTTACTGCCACAGTCCTTCCTTTAGCACCTGAGAAGAGAGAAGCCATCTCTGGGCCTCCCACTTTGGAGGGCTCATTCTGGCTGTCCTCCAGCTGCTATCCTCCCATGAGGCAGGAGTCCATAGCCTGAGTCAGTGTGTCCATCCAAAAAACACATCCTGCTTCTGGGTCCCTGGGGCCCTGGAATTCCCTGACCAAACAGCCCCAGACCCACTTCTTGGGCCTCTATTGGGCATGTCCCAATTCCATCCTCAGAAGACCACACTGCTCCACCAGTGTTCATAATCCTAGACTGAGGTGTGGCCAGGAGGTAACTGTTTACGGGTGATGAAGATGCGGCTGGATCTTGGATGTGCAGTGCAGTTCCCTCACAGTGAACAAAGGAGCCAGTGCTGAGAAATGGGGTGGAGTTGGGTCTTCCCCAAACCACCATGTTCCCATATGGAACTCCAAGAGTCTAAGAATGCTAAATTCATATTTACCTACCAGATAATTATGGAGGTAAATTGTCAATGTAAGAGGACAGGAATATTTTTGTTAGCTCAATTTATAGTTTTCAAATAGTTATTTCAAATAGTTATTCATATGGTATGTATGCTTCCATTTGTACTCCTGTCCTGGATCCTGAAAATGTTTTAGGAGTGGAACCTCTTGGCTAAGAAGTTCTTTATTGCTGAGATCAGAGATGGGGCCTTGTAACTTAGATCCTTTATTGTTTAAAGTTTCTGTAAGTTTATTATTATTGTTTAATATTATTATTCACTATTATCATTTAATAAAGGATCTAAGTTTAAATTCGGATGGTGGATCCTCAGTTTAAAGGATCCACTTTAAACTCAGATGGTGATGCTCGAAATGACATTTTAAAATATAGTTAGGCTGGAGTCCACTGGAAATCTCATTCTCTTTTTTTCATTCCTTTCCTGATCGTAGATGAATGCAAATTGAATGAATTGGTAAACAGTAGGTAGTGGTGCTTCATGGGGGACAGATGGCAGAGAGTGGGACTGACCACAAAAAGCAGACACTAGAGGACTCTGGCTATCCTCACTAAATGCCCACTATTCCACTAGCGCATGTATAATATTTGTAGTGTTTGTATATGAGTGTGTAATATGTCAAAAATTTGTGGCTTAGGAGAATGAGCTATAATTTGAGAATCAATGAGTTGCTGTACTTGTATTGTGGCTCATGATCCATTGGCATATTTATAACAAATTATCTATGGGACTGTTACTTTCCACATGTCATTTTCGTTGATTTGCAACACAGCTTTCTCCCCATTGTTGCATGAAAGTTTGATGTAAAAATTATAGTGAATTGGACTTTTGATTCCTCATGAGTAAAATAATGTGTAAAGGGTCACATGCCTCATACATATTCCCTTGCATGAGGTTGGTCTTCCTCACACATAATGTCATACTTTTTTTCCATCCATTAGACATATGGTAAAGAAAATCATAGATTTTCTTGTCCAATTGACTAAATTCATGTTGATTCACTCAATTTATAAATACATACAATACATATACTTAGAGCTAATGCCTATATTTATACATTCTTGGGATTTGGAACCTTATGTTTTAGGGGACATAAGAGGATTATTAGTAGGTAATTCTATCTTTTTTCAAGCCTGAAGCTAGATATAACAACAAAAAGTGGGAGTAGTGGCCATCAAAGAGGGATATAGCACATTAAGAGGTTACCTATCTGAAAAATGTCAGAAAAGAAATGTCATCAGGGTTGGCAGTTCTTATTCACAGTTACTTCAGTTATACCTTAGTCTCTTTTTCCCCTTCAAAAATCTCCTTCATTAACACAGAGCTGGTTCCTGTCTTTGCTCTAGGTATCATTACTATGGGATTGGCATCAAAGAGAGCAGTGCATATTACCACTCCGTTTATTCTGGAAAGGGCTTGACAAGGTAGAGTTATACCATCTTCAAGACAAATTCTCTGCATTTTTTTATGCATGATGCATATTGAATAAAATGACTTCTTAATTTTGCTTATCAAAATGTTTCCATTTAACTATCAGATCTTAATGTCCACTTTGTATGGATAATTATATCATGTAGATTACTGGGCAAATTATAAAACTTGTCATAATTAATGGTGAACTAGGTGTTCCACAGAGATGAAGAGAAGAGATCAAGGAACAGAATTGCTTTTAAACTAGCATTTACTCATAAAGCAAAGTCTATTTTCAGGTTGGATTTAATAAAATAAAGGGATTAAATGTAAATGTAATTCTTTCTGAGACAACCTGTTTTAAAAATCTATATGCTTGACTAGTACCTTGCCAAGATAAAAGTTTATTATAATAATCTCTAATCACATACACTTTGACCATCATTTTACCTTACTAAGGTGAAACTACTGACCTGTTTGGGTTTCTATGAAAGGTAAACATGAATGAAAATAAACAGCACATTGCTCTAAGCCACTGTTAACTATCAGAGGAATATTAATAAGTGAGGTTACATCTAATGAAACCATTGATAACGCATCATTCGTTTTTTAAACTGAAACTCTGAATAATTAAATCTGCATCTGAGATTGCCTTATGGTATAATTTATCAAGAACTGCTCTTAGCTCTTAAAAGAAGAAATTATTTTTAAAAGTAAAGTATCTTGTGGAAAAAAATTTTAGTCACTGAGTCATACTAAGATAAATTTAGATATTACAAGGAATAGAAGGCTGCTTACTAGCCACCACCCACCTATAAAATGTAAATATAGACTAGAACACACACAAATGTTTAATAGTGTCCTTTGCTTGTCTCAAATCTCACCTGACTTCTTTACTCTTTATTTTACTTTTTTTCTAAAGAAAAAAGTTTTTTTTTTAGTAAGTTGAGAAAGATGATTGAGTTCTTTTAAAAAAGCAAATTTCTCCAGATGATTTCCCTAATCATGTATGAAATTACTACTTCTTTAGGTTGTCTACCTATCATTGAATGCTATAACTGTAATTTTGTTTGAACTAATAGAAAATGTACTAATTTTTTTTAAGGTTTTCTGGAAGCAAGCTAAAGAATGAGGTAAGAATTCTTTTCATCTCTATTTTACATCTGCTATAATATGTCTTACAAGCTGAGCAATACATGTTAATTATTCCCTTTGGCAAATGTAGAAATAAATATTATTTATTAGGAATCGCTTGACTAACTGAGGACTACAGATACAGCTCAATTAGATTTGGGACAACAAATGAATCTTTGCATGGATCTATCAAAAAACTTTCAGTTAACTTTTTTTCAGATACATTTTTAGTTATCTTTACATAATATCAGATACAAGATTGTAAAAAACAAAAAGACTATCATTGATCAAAAAACTTTCACTTAAACAAAAAGCTTAAGCTGAGGCTATGGAAAGAATTGGTCTTTGGACTGTATCCATTTAGACAAAACATTTACTAGTTTTCAAGGAGCCCAAATGCTATACTACACTATGGTTTGTTTTACTACTGTGTGTACACACACACACACACACACACACACACGTACACATATATAATCTTTCTCCCTAAGCTTCCTCTCCACCCCCTCCTTCAAGAACAGATTTTATCTAAATGAGTTAGACTACCATTAGGGACTGCATGGCTAATTAGGCACATGATAAGGCCCTCATTATCCTCAAGTTAACTAATCATTAAGAAGAGGAGCTGCTGAGCTAAGGGCACATGACAATGTGTTGTGTAGTAAATCTGGACACGAGGTAAAGTGTAACTCCATTAGTTTGGTGAAATGATCCAAGCATATTATCTTAAAAAATAATATAAGGCCCCCAACCCTCTAAATGGCCAATTTCTTTCTACCAGTGCTTTTAATACAGTTAATAGCTAATCACATAATAAAAATCCTCCAGATTGCTCTTTTTATCAATGAAATGATAGCTCTTTATTAGGTAAACAATTGTGAAACTGCAAAAATGATGACTTAGAAATATACTTTGGTTGAGCAAAGTTTATGTCAATAGGGAATTTAAGTAATTTCTCTTAGGTGTTCTTTCTACTAGTTTGATGAGGCTGGTGGTTTTAGCAAGTCCTCAGCCAATAAATGGCAAGCCTTGTTTCATGGAACAAAAGAAAAATATTTCTCAAGTCTACTTTTTCCTCCTTAGAAGAGGACACTACAGATACTGTCATAGATTTTGTTAGTAAAATTAAAATAAAATAAAATATTCTGGTTAAGCCTAACCATTTTCTGTGGATACCTGAAGGCAGTAATAGGGTATCATTACTTCAATGATTATAGGAATTAACACAACTAAGAGCTTTATAAAGGCTCAGAACTACTCTAAATTACTTTTAAAATGATAATAAAATATTTTCATAACAAAATTGAAATTAAAAATATTTTCTTTGGGAGGCTGAGGTGGGTGGATCACTTGAGGCCAGGACTTTGAGACCAGCCTGGCCAATGTAGAAAAACCCTGTCTCTACTAAAAATACAAAAAATTAGTTGGGCATGGTGATGCACACCTGTAATCCCAGCTATGCAGGAAGCTGAGGCAGCAGAATCACTTGAGCCCAAGAGGTGGGAAGGTTGCAGTGAGCCATGATTTTGCCACCTAGGCAACAGAATGAGACCCTGTCTCAAAAAAAAATTATATTTAGGGTGACCAACCATTGTTGGTGTGCTCAGACACAAGATTTTCAGTGCAAATCTTCACATACGTCAGTTCATCTGAACATTCATAACTGTGAGGTATGGTGTCAGCATATTTATAGCTAAGAAAAATGAGGCTGAGAGATGTATTTGCTTTTTTAAGAAGTCAGAGTAAGACTCTGTTTTTTTTAAAACTCATGGTCAAGATATTAATTAACAGATGTATGGTATTACAGGTAATAGGGGACAAAATGGTGAATGAATAGATTTGGTCCTGCCCTTCCAGAGCTTTACAGTATAGTAGGAAAGCATACCTTGAATAAGTAATTATAAGAAATTCTAAAGGGTGTCATGGGGGTAATTAGGTTTAGGGGATTAAGGACATTCTTCATAGGAAGTGGTAGTAAGAAAATAACTGAGAATATGGTCACAGTTCAGAGGAGGAATGGAGTAGGGGAAGAGGGAAGAAGAGTGGTCAAGACAGATGGAATAGCATAGGTCAGGGTTTCTCAGCCTCCATACTATGAAAATTTTGGTTCAGATAATAATTTTTATG